>NW_024121355.1:3200805-3254029 GCF_016745375.1 Pimephales promelas | reverse complement strand
ACAGGGGGGTTGCTCAGGTTGCCCGGGCAACTGCCCATATGCCCTTCTCGACTCAGGTTGCCCTTCCGAGGAAAAAAAAATCGTAGGCTACAATGGATGTAGAATTTCACGTAGGCCTAGACAAAAAAATAATATAAAAATCGCAAAGCCTCATTTACTTCCATTCGGGCACTGAAAGTGAAAGTCAAACTGTTTACGTGGCTGCAGTGCCGCACGCGACCATAGACTGCACGCGACCGGTGCGTTAGGTAAGCATCGCAAATTACTCAGGCCGCGCCTCCATCTCGTGTCGCGCGCTAATTAATGTGCACGAAGTCCATGACAAAATGAAGCGAAACTATCCTTCTCGTCACGAAAAGAGGAAGAAGAAAAACATGAGAGTGAATTGCGGAAACAGCAGTCAGGTAAACTTGTGTTCTCTCCTCTCTAGTTTGATGTCAGCAAAGTTTGATGGTTTTTGGTCTTGCTAACTGGGCAGGCAGTGCTCTTGCATCACTTTTTGCCTGACAAAAGTGAGAGTAAAAAATACCATTATTTATTACGTTTTGTTTTTGATAAACGACAAAGTGCAACAACAGTGTTTGTTTACTGCATCTCGGTAAACATAACCGCGTCGCGTCTGTTGCGTTCATATGCGCGTGCACGAAATGAAACTTGCATTTTTCAAGCAGAAACGTGGAGACCAGAAATACTGTACAATACGTGAATGATGGCACTCCCAATCAAAGTACACATTATAAAGACACTGATTATCTAGTCTCAGTGTAGTTAAAAACTCTAAACAACTGCACTAATTATGCAAGATATTGGCAATTTGACATTGATTGACTATTGATTTATAGGCTATATTGAATTTAAAATGATGATTAGCTGGACATTCTGGTCAATATGAATGCAAATCCCTCAGTAAATAACCATAAATCAAGATTTACTTCAACATGCATAAAAAAAATAAAAAGCTACTGATTCCAAAAATACCCAGGCTGTAGAGTGAACCAAAATTAATCCCTAAAGCCAAAGTTCAGGGTTGTACTTTATTATTTTCTTCTTATTTATGTTTACGTTAATATTCACTTGTTATCTTAACATTCTATAAAAATGCTTTATTCAGTAAATATTGTTTGTTTGAACCTCATTCTGTTCTATATTGTTGTACTTATTCTTTAAATGTTTTGTTTAAAGGAGGGAGGATTGTATTGGGCGGTATTGAGTGGCAATGGCAAATGGTTTACATGGCTCACGGCATCACAGATCAGGTAGAGGGCCCCTTAGCAGAATTTTGCGTAGGGCCCCAGGGGGAGGTCAGGATTGGCAAAAAAGGATTGTATTTTATTTTTTCCCGAAATCTAAGCGTTTTTTAATTTTTCGAGTTTTTCCATTCAATCCAGATTATTTCTTTTCAAATAAATAAATAAATACAAATAATTTAAAAAACAATAAACAACAATATGAGGAACTCTTTTGCTCATTTGTCTCATCTCTGACATTTTGCAATCTTTATAAATAATAATAAGACCATAAGATGAGGCATTGCGTTTGGACAAACACGGCCAGATAAGGCAATTTGGAAGGTGACAAATTCAACTGAATATATTCCTTCATATAGCTCGTGAGGGGAGAGGAGGGGGGTGCCCTTTTTTCAGGTCAGAGCAACTGCCCCTCAAAATTCCTGTGCACGTCCCTGGCAATGTGTACTACTTTTACACACGCACACATCTGAGCCAGTAGTTATTACAGGATGAACATCTATCCACCTTATCAGTACATTAGAATCTACACAACACTATCCATGACATACAAGTGCATGTTATCCACTGATGAATGTTAATTTGATTAAAATTACTCTTCCAGTAAAAGCACCCTGATGTCATTGTAACCAACTAATGTGTCTAAGATAAAATAGATTACTTTGCGAGAGCTTCATCTGTAAATGCAATACAGATAGGTTAGACTAATATTATTTGCAAAGCACTATGTATATGAATTGGCATATGCATATACTAAAATTCATAAAACCCTCTCATAAAGAGACGATAAGACTGACAACTTTGCCTATTGCATCGCATCACGCCTTTTTTAAGGTCGGCATGTCAATAGTCTACCTTCTTAAGTACAATTACACTAATCTTATTCTGCTTAGTAGTGCACCCTAAAACACATCATTCCCTCCAATCTAAACCACTAGTGAAATCCCACACGGATTTCAAAATAAATGATTCAGCGAATGGCTGAAAGAAAAGGAACTCACTGGAATGTTGTGGTCCTTCCTTCCTTTATGTGACGATGCAACGTGAGCCAGGTACTGGATGACTTTTTTAGTGTTTTCTGTCTTTCCAGCACCTGATTCCCCTCTGCAAAAGAAAATTACAATTAAAAGCAAACATTAAAACATCACAAGACAACAGCTTTACCCAAAATACAACAGATTGGATACGTATTTATGTACATTTGCATGATCAATGCATTCCACAAGCTAAATAAGCCATCAGGCTACATCCTGCATCTGCCGTTTGTTTTTCCAGCTGCAGTTCCTTTCAGCAGCGCTGGTGCATTACACAATGGCTTTCATGTAAACATTAAAAGTCTTATTTAATATTATTGGAATGCATAAGATGGTGTTTTAATTACTTAACCTTATAACACAGTGATATGCAAGAAATACAGTTCTTCACAAAAAGTCTGATTCAAATATTCTTCTCCCTAATCTGCCCATAAATGGAAAAACAGCCAGACATTTTCCACAAAGGCCTGTAAAGACATTCACTTAATACTGGCTTTATTCAAAGAAATAGAATACCAAGATGTCAAGCAAAGGGGTGAATTAAAAAAAAAAGAACGGCCCAAAATAGGAAACTATATTCAAGTAAAAACAAAGAATTATATGTTGGTAAAAAGGTAAAAAATAAATAAAATAAAAAAACCTTCATAAAAGTAGTCCATATGATTGTGCAATATATTCCAAGGGGCTTTTCACACTTGAAATAGTTAACCCTGGGTCATTCTCATAATTTACCTGTGGTTAACCATTATTCCTGGGTATTCTTAAGCTGGCGTTTCACACTGCACATTCCTACAGCCAGGGTTAACGTTCATATTTGCGGTGTCGGTGTCATTGATTGGATGCACAAGGCATAGCACATCATCATATTACATAATGTCGACAGTAACATTTTTCCTGAATATACTTTTACACAAGTATGAATTAAATGGTCATCCCTTCACTCTTAATTGATGCATTTTCCATAGCCAATTAGCCATTTCAGCATTTTCGGAGGGAAACGTCAAATGGTGGTTTATATACATGAGGGCGAGTAAATGATGACATTTTTGGTAAATCAGTCCTTTAAGAGCTCTTAAATATGTCTGCTTGTTTTGTCTTCAAGCTATTGACAGCAAGATTCCTTAACCCTGCATTCCAGCTACATATGGTTTCATGGACACAATGCCTTCATAGTGGGTGTGCTGTAGTGGTATCAGTAGGTCAGAAGGGGTCGACTTTGAGAGAAGATGTAAAAACCTACTCTCCGTCAGTTACATAGACATGTTGTTAAGATATGAGAGACTGTTTACTTATTTACAATGCGCAAAGACAATAATTCAGGCTTAATGCATCAAGAGCTCTCATTTCTATGGATGAGTTCTTATAGACTGACTAATATTTGCTGTGGGTCTGACTCTACATGCCGAACAGCTGCAGCTACTGATATTTAATGCCGAAATGATGCATGACTCATGTTTTCAGGCATGGCTGTAAATGCATGCTTCCAAAAAAGCCGATTCCTGTGCAACCGTTGGGATGTGACATCACTTCCATCAGCCCAAACTGATTGACGTAACCTGTAACTGTTGAAAAGAGATGACCTAATGGTTACTTACGTGCAAAGAATTGATTGGTCCTCACGATCTGTAAAAGAGACAGAGGAAAAAAGGGTCAGCATTTTCATTTAAGCTCATCTGAGCCTTTAATTCAAATCAATACATTTTGACATCTAAAAGGGCCTAAAACTGCAACAACAACAAAACACCAGAAAGTGATTTATCAAATACAGAAGACACATGTTCACCAAAGTAATCCTGCAAAATAAACAAATATTTTAAGTTTTTTTACTCCCCACTGATAAAATCATATTTGTGTATTTATACAACGTTGTACATTAGGATTATTCTGTCTTTTCAACAGACGGAAAGTTTTAGTGGCTCAGTTGAAATGGAAATCAGTGCCAAATGAAAATGCCATGTTGGCCTAAAACATCTGTGAAACTCGTTATGTCACATCTTGTCTCTTGCCAAAGTAGCTTTCTCACCCATCTGTAAATCTCACTTCATAAACAGGCTGGTCTTCCAAAAACGGAAAAGTGAAGGTTTATAGGAAAATTCTGAAGCAGTCATTTCATAGCGATACTAAACCTCTGCAAGAGGTCGATAAGGCACATCATGTGGCCATTTATTTGAGGGTGGGTTTAAAAAAGCCTTTGAATTGCACATATCATCATATTTCTTCTAAGATATGAATTTTGATTCGCAAAGTCATTTTACGGATACTGATGTGGTAGCTTCAATGTGACCCAAACTGACCACTGCCCTGCTTATGCGTTTCATTTCTCTGGCACGAAGAGTTAAACGACAACCAAGTATGCTGGATTGCATGAGAAAGTATGTTTTAAGTGCTTCAGCTCATTTTAATCAAACATTGATGTACGTGGACTGTGGGCAATGGCCAATACTGGCCACAGTGTTAGGACACACTGAGCTCAGGTCATGCCCAGTCTGGAACAGGAGAGACGGAACAATCCGACTGGACACAGATGATCACATTCAATGTACTAAATGTCCTCCAGCCTCCTACTCAAGCAAGACCTCTGATTCAATAAGCTCATAAAGAGAACTACTTCCTCCACATAGTACAGCAAACCTATACACAGTACTTGTCATGTTTCAGGATGGTTTTGTGCATCACTGACAGCAGGTTCACACACAGTCCGTTTGCAGTGGGTATGCAGTACATATGCGGTCTAGAAGCAGCAAGGGCTCAATGAAGTGTTTGCAGTGTGCAACTAATTCACGGCTGTATACCACAAAAACAACATTTATTAATTATTTTATTTCAAATCCAAAAGTTGGTACTGTTACTGTTTCAAAGAGACTGTAGCCTAATGGCGCTTTTCAACTACACAGTACCAGCTCGATTCGGTTTTGTTTTCCACTGTGTAAAAGTTGTACCTGTACCTGCTTTCGGGTACTTTTTTTGCATTTGAGGTTCTGAGCGAGCTGAGGCGATACTAAAATGTGACGTGAAAACAATGCCGACTGATAATTGGTCAGAGAGAAACCTCACCATTCACTGCGTCATCATTGCACGCGCCAGATGGAGTATCCAGAATATCCCCGCCATTTTTAAATAGTTTGGCCAGAGATAGTTTCTAAACTTACTACTATTATTATTACGGCAACTCAGAAGAATACGCCGCGGTCAAACGAGGAGCAGACTTTCCTTTGTTTGGTTGCCGAAGAGAGGATCCAGCGAGAGCTTGATGAGGGCAAAGAGAAACGAAAGGTGTTGCTATGACGACCGGGTACTATTTGTGGCGGTACTGTCTGCAATGGAAAACGGAGCGAAAGGCGAGCTGGTACTGTTAATGGAAAAGTGCCATTAGGGATCGTTCACACAGAACACGTTTTTCCGTTGCAATAAGCTATTTTAACTTTTCCATTGTTTTTCTATGTAAACATGCGCTTTAAAAAAAAACGGTCTCAGGACCATTCCACTGGGAAAAACTGTCTGCGTGAATGCCCTTAAATCAAATAAAAGACAGAATAAATTCTGTAGGGCTGCAACAACTAATCGATAAAATCAGTTATGAAAATCGTTGTCAACGAATGTCATTATCGATTAGTTGGTCTGATTACGTCACAGGGATTGTTTACATGCTACATGTGCTTCTTACATGTGCTTCATGAGGCACACACGTAAGGTCTCACTCCCTCGCCGCTCTACCCTGCCGCGCGCGCAACACGGACAGTTAGAGCACATTTTTTCTAGGCTTTTGCTGAGTTATCCACTAATCTACTTTATCATAGCATTTTTGTCATAGGTTATGGTCATATATTATATATATCTATATATATGTATTAAGTAGATTATTCATCAGATGATCACAGAGGCCTCAACCTGCTCGCCACAACCCTGATTTAGGGATTTATTTAGTTATAATAAACAAAAAAATGAAATAATTTTATCCGATTAATCTAAAAAATAATCGTCCGATTAATCGATTATCAAAATAATTGTTAGTTGCAGCCCTAAACTTTTGTATCTTTAATAAAAATCAATTTATATTTAACTCATAGAGCCAAGCCTTACTACTTCTACTTCTTACTACTACAAGGTAAATAAACCTACTTTACCTAAAAAAAACAACAACTTATTTTGTATCTTTGTTCTATTGTATTTTTCTTATTGTTTGTAATAATTGTTTGTAACATGACGTATATTATCAATATCATGAGAAACATTTCTCATGTTTTAGTCACATCACCCACTTCTACACTGGATTAGTATTTATTTGTATTACAGCATAACAACTCTCTGCATCCTTGGGGTGAACCTCTGTAAACGAGGGGTGAACTAACACACACACACACACACACACCCTGGGAGCTCTTCCAAGTGATCATTTGGGTGGTGTCTCAGTTCCTGAATCTGTTGCTGCAGAATGTTGCTAATGATGTAGATAAATAACTTCACGTCACTGTTAAACTGTTGCCCTTGCAGTATCAGATAACTGCTGAGTTCAGGCTATACTTGAAACGTCAGGCATTTGTGTGTGTCTGGTGCAGGTCTGGTGGAACCAAGTAGTACCATTTAAGATAAACCAGGCCAACCACATGATATTGGGAGCTTTATTAGCTTGGTCGCAAGTCTCCTGGTGTGAATAGACTGCAGGAAATTGATCCAAGACCTTTATTAAAATAAAATACCAGCTGTGTTTTAAATAACTAAAAAGCAGTCAGAATTATGATTGTTTTAAACATCATTTATCATCTTCAGAAGACTTTGAGAGGATTCAAACTCTCTTAAAAAGAAGTGAGGCTGTTTAGAGTGCCAAAACCAATTTACATCATTCCTTTAGGCACTGAAAGAAGTCTGATCTGCAGTCATTTAATGAGACAAGGGCTATCTGACTAAGTCCACCTATGGGAACAGACTAAGGATGCCTGAAGATAAAACAGTGCTGACTGCTTTCCTGTTCTGGCTGCAGGAGGTCAAGGCTGTTTGGGACGAAGAGGATCTACAGCTGGGCAGATCCACAGTATGGGGTTTCCTCCACCTGGATTCAGTTTGCTCACTAAAAGTCTAAAATTTGAGAACCCGGCACCCTTGTATCAGAGGCCAAAAAAACGTAAAAATGCAGGAGAGATTAATAAACGCATTGGAAAATCTTTTGTTCAGAAGCTAGATTGCATTAAACACAATGACTTAATAACTCACTGTCTCCTTAAGCACGAATCAACATGAAAAGAATGTAGGATTGACGATGTCCTAAGCAGAACTATGATAGATGTCGTGTTCGAAAGACAATGTTTTAGATAAAAAGTTCAGGGCTCAGGTTACAAGAACTGGAAGCAGTTCACAGGATGGAGGACTCTCAGAGACGCTTCCTTCTGTGTGGTTCACATCAACCTCTGTGAACGTTCATGACACTATCCGTCTCGGATACAGAGACACAGATATGGCAGCCAAGGATTCTGAAGAATGGCCTCTCCTATCAGCACAGCTGCAGAAAAGGGAAGCATATAATCAAGTGAAGAGAGGGCTCTTGACTTCTTTTCACTGCATCCTTTGTTAAGGCCTTAGCAACTCTTCCTTGAACCAAGAATGGCTGATTATGGAGGTGCCAGCATAAGTAAACATGCATAATTCAGACACAATGTAATGTGTAGAAATTACAATTAAAATCAAATGGAGCTCCAACACAAGCATTCAAAGATGGGCTAACTCATAACCTACTATTTTTAATTTGTTCATTGATCAGTTCCAAACATGATCAGAACAGGAAGAGTTGGTGGCACGATTCTGACTAAACACCCAAATTAATGAAATTCTTCATAAAAACAGATTCTGAAAATTCGCTGAAAATTTGCTGAAAATTCAGCTTTTATAAATCTATAGATAAGCCTAACCATTTATCAGCCTCTGTCTAGTCTAATATCAGGGTAGTCTTGTGCTTGAGCCAAAACATCCACACAGAGCACTTTGAGCTTCAACTCCAAAGTTCTCACTCCGCACCCCCTCAGCTGGCCCATCCTACCCCACCCCCTTTTACTGGTTTAACCTACGACAGAACATTCCTCGCATACCAAACCACATCGCTGCCAGACACCAGAGAGTGGACACAAAGGAAAAACCTTCCAATGCTAGGGCTACAGTCCCTTTCACATCAGTAACATAGGACGCACAAACATTCATTACACTTTCTCATGTATGGCTATGTATGTACACCCTGTAAAGTTTCAGGAGTGAAAGGAGACAACCACATTTAGACCCTAAATGCCCGTTCCATGAGTACAGAACACGATTCACTCCAGAAACTGTGATGATTGACTGTTGTCACCATTTTGTTTATTACATGCTAGTGCTGGGTTGTATACCGGTTCATACTGAAAACCGGTGTATATTTTTGCTACAATGTTCATTTTTAATATACCGCCATACCAATGTATTTAATTAAACAACGTTTGGAACGAACGTTACGCTGCGCCGCCGACACGGTTTCAAGACGGACCCTTTACAACATTGCACTTCTAAGCGGTGAGGCGAGGGTAAATTAAACAGCAGTGCTCTGATGTTTTGTTACAGGGAAGGTGGATGCTGCAGAACTATGGCGTTATTTTCCTGTCAAATGTCGAGAACCCACTATGGTAGCGCGAAAGTAAATTAATACAATGCGCGAGTGAGAATCTCTGCTCGCGCATGCGTGGAATATCTCAGATACACGCTGCTCTTGTAAGAATAGGTCTATTTTCTCTGGGCTCGCTCAGAGAATCCTGCACTTAAAATGTGTTCATGCAATCGCGAATCTCTCCTCTTCCCCCGTTAATTTTAGGTTAGAAGAACATTTTCATAACGTTCCCATTAAGTTATAAAAACTTTATTTCTAAATGTTCTAGGAACATTCAAAACGTCCAGTTTTTTTAGACATTGTATTAACGTTCTTGCTTGGTTATAAGAATGTAATTAGTACGTTAACACCGTGTCCTAACTACATGCGACAAAAGGTATCTTATTTTTTATTTCTTATTTTTTAATCTATATTTTGTTAATGTTTTGATTTTTAATAATGTTATTTCTTGATTTGATTGTCCTTACCCATTTCCAATGTGAGTGCGGGCCAGCAGTGCGCTTTCACAGAGAGACTCCGCCCACACGCTGTTCTGAATGGCTGTGATTTTTGATTGACGTGTGGCGTCTCACAGTCGCGTCGCGTCTAGTGTGGACAGACAGACTTGCTGTCATTGGAATTTTATTGCGTCGCGTGTAGTTAGGACACGATTAAGAAATAACATTTTTTGGTCATACTGGGCGCTATTCTATTCTACAATATTAACTAATGACAATAAAATAGACCATCCTAAGTCAATTTATTGCAGTAATTCCTCTCTCAACCAGTAGAAAATGCTTTGAACACCTGATTATGCATAAAAAAAAACGTCATAAACCGGAAAACCAGGAAAAAAAAGAAAAAAAAAAACGCTACTCTGACCAAAGAAATATTACAGCGACGAAAGACTCGCTATGTTCAGCAATTTTAACTAAAGTAGGCGAATTTACAGGAGCATTCAAGAGGCGTCATGTTTAGCATTTGGACTTGTTTAAGCTGGCCTTGTAGTGATCAAGTTTATAGTTATTAAAGTGAGCAAGTGCAGGTCACGTCTTATTTTCAGCATAAAGCATTCCAATTTATTTCATTTTTTATTGGCTTGTTCTTGTTCACTGATTTGCTTGCATGTCTGGCAACAAGAATGAGTCAGATGAGACATGCACGTTAAAATATTGATTTTTATTATATGAAAGATGACCGACGGGAGATCCACCTCTGATGCTTCTCGTCGTACGTCATGAACAACTAGTTCGGTTCGGTTCTGGACACACTGGGTAGAATTTTTTATAAATGCAGTTGTCACTACCTGCATTTTTTGGGAGTTAATTCAGTTGTAGAATAATTGTCACTCCCATAAAATACTAATCTGTGTGTGTACAGAATGGGATTAAGCAAAAGGTGAAGTGCCAACCGAATTTAGCTACAGTGTGTAGGTGGCCTACGTGTGCCAGGGCTAATAAAACTGAGCTGCTGGACACACACACACACCACACTGAACTCCTTGCTTCACAATTGGTTTATTGCAAAATATCATGGCAGCCCTGAATATGGCACCGTTTTTGGGAATGGCACAAAGTATGAAAAATATTTACAATGTTGCTTCACTTGCTTGCATAGAATTGAACATCTTAAAATACTAAGGATTTAGGAACAATTGCAGTTGACTAAACAGGCAATTCAAAGAAACAAAACATCTTGTGTCTTTTGTGTTTAAGCTAAAATTGGTTCAACACATCAGAAACGAGTCTGACGCAGGGATTTGATCAATACATAAAAAAAGGTCCTCAATGCTCACTGTGCCTCCAATCGAACCATAAATGAGCACAGGCGTAAGAAATGATGGCAGAGATGAAATCAAACTGTAATACTGAATGCCAAAAGGGCTGCCGATAACTTCTTCTAGATCGGCATAAGCATAGGAAAATATTTTAATAATGCATCAATTTACAATACGTGTCGATGGTTCTAAATTTGAATTTGCATTGAGTCTGTGTTTACAAACTGATCAGCCAATCAAGTCTATCCTTAATGGTGATGCAGAGAGGCAGTAAAGTGCAAAGTAAACAAAGCCTGTCAGAATGACTTCTCTGGAAGATGAAACAATACTAAACGATAATAGACAGAAGGTCTGGCACTCTTGACCTGAATGGCTAAAATGTGTATCTGGCAGTGAAATACAGTGAAAATCATTGACAAAGTGTAGCCAATATGGCAAAAAATAATTATAATCGCAATATTTGGATTCTTCTTCATTACGTTCTTCATTTCAGCTAGGGGTGGGGGATAGGAGTAATATTATTTCATGATAATATTTGATATATAAGAGTATTTCATTATTATACTACATTCATGCATATAGTGCTTTAAGTTTTTCCCAAGTACAGTAGGTCTATTTACAGGAGCATTCAAGTGAGAAAAACAACAGAAATTAAATGACCAAAATGTAAAATAAAACATTGTATAGTCATCACAATATAAATTAAATATACACTGATTATTATTAAAGCTACAATAGTTATTTAGGCAACAACAGCGAGTCATTTGGTTGTTTGATTAACATTAAGAATTGAAATCCCCAGGTTTATTAGGCTGCCGTCACTGAGACCTAATGCAAATTAGCCTATATAACATAGTAGATACACTTGAGGTTTCCATTTGTTAACATTAGTTAATTCATTAGTTAACATAAACTTACAATGAAAAAAAATTGTTCTAAAGCATTTATTAATCTTTCTTAGCTAATGTAATTTCAAAATTTACCAATACAGTATTAAAATCAAAAGTTGAATCTGTTAATATTTTACAATAGATCAGAGTTAACGCAAATTTTAAAAGGTTGTATTTTTATTAACTAACACTAGCAGATTATTAAATACGGTTACAAATGTTTTGTCCTTTGTTTGATAATGTGAGTCACCCAATGACTGCTCAGTCAGGAAAATCTAACAGTGCATTAATATAGGAAAGAGAATTGATTTTGGATATGATAATGGAAAAATTAAACAAACACTTGAGCTCTTAGACAAAAATAATCCAGTCGGAGCGAATCATTTGTATGAACTGCAGTACAAAAAAGCCAAGCAACAAGAGGGCAACGACAAGCATCCGCAACAGAATATAACCAGCCCATCTGCTGCAACTGCTGTCCGCAGGAATTTACCATGTAGCTGTTGGAAATGATGAGCCCGTCAGTCACACAGAGAAACATGACTCACTAGATACACAGTGAGACGAGCCAGATATGGCCTGATCAGGGGTGACAATAACTATTGGAGACTGCAGTTCTATTACACAGAACACCATTATGTTTGCATGTCCTTCTCATTTTTAAACCAAACACAAATAAACATCTACAGACTTTCAAACTACAGATACTCCAATTAAACAAATATTGTGCAATTTAGTATGTCCTAACTAACTACATTACTGACATTCCCACTAGCTAGCTGCC
Organism: Pimephales promelas; assembly: GCF_016745375.1. The sequence goes on along the minus strand of NW_024121355.1, from coordinate 3,241,699 downwards.
AAAATAGAAATCTACAAGTGCAATCATTTATAGACCGGGAAAAAAAAATCCTTGCTGAAATTAAATAATAAACTGTATCATGGTATCAGCTGATGTTTAGCAAACTAAGAATATCTCCTCTGCTTTGTCAGAGGCTCAGTAGGAGGATTCTGTAGCCATGTTGTGTTGAAGGAGTGTGTTCTGCCAGCCTCAAAAAACAAACACTCAAAGGTCACGGATATCTGACAAACAACCCTGGAGCTTCATGCTAGGTGGATGTCCAAAAAAAACAAAAAAAAAAAAACACTTACCTAAAATGTTATTTATACATGAAATAAAACAGTGTGGTTTCCTGTATGGAATAGATATACTCAAAAAAAATGAGGAAGGTTGTGCACGTTACATAATATATTTATATTTAGTTTACTCATAATAATTGTGTTTTTTGACTTGAAATGTTTTATTCTATTAAAGTCTATGTAATTATGTCACAATTTAACAGTACAAAATCCTGACGCATTGTCTAAACACAAACCATCTATGTTAAGTAAAAAATTCTTGGCAGTATAGAGCGAACTGTCATTTTGCCCGAACTTAATTTGATTGTGTTCAATCTGCTTAAATATATGTATAATTTAATTTTACTTAATCCGTTTGTGTTGGATAACATGACTGATTTGTGTTGCATTAACTGAAACAAGGTGGTGCTTTTAGTTCCCAGCATACTTTGCATATGGTTGAATTAAGAGAGTATAAATGTTAAAATTAAATGCGTTATGTTAAATTTAGAAAAGGGGAAGACTTGATAGTGTGTAATTGTGTTTAATGTTTTACACTGGAATTATTAAACAGTTTAAATTACAGTAGGTTACCATTTTGAATGGCTGTCGACTTCGGTTGAATGTTGATTGACTGTCGATTTAAATATTTTCTATTGCATTGATTGAAGGAGCATGTATATCTTAGCATTTAAGATGCTTATATGTGCGACTGCTAGCAAATAGCTAGTTATAGTCTATCAATTTAATTATGTATCACTGAAATAAATAAAATAAAAATGGATGAATGAATTTAAAATAATATCTAAATCATGTGAGGAAGCCTTTAAAAATTCACGTTGAGATTACTTAAATTGGGTCACTAAAAATTACTTAATTCCATGATGTTGAAGTTACTTGAACAAATTATGTTTGTTTAACGTAATCCAGTTATGTGGAACCTGTTGGCGTAAAAAAATTAAGTAAAGCCAACAAAACATTTTTTTTTAAGTGTAGGTTCCAAAAGTACTGAACATAAAACATACCATTAACATAAACTAACAAGCAAAACAATTATCAAAAAAAAAAAAAATGAATGAGAGAATAAAAACACTTTAAATTCAAAAGTTTAGATATGGTGACAGCTTTTCAGCAATTTATATTTTAATTCCCTCTCAGAATTCAGTGATTTTGGTACAAATGTAGTTTCATAATTGTCAGTTGCAACTAAAAACTGAACTTGACAACATCAAGTCCACAACCTTAGCTATGTATAGAAACTAGTATAGCTATGATTAATAATATTGATACAGAAATATTTTAAAATACTTTGGCCTTTTCCTGAGCAGCTTCCTCTAAAAAGTCATTTTAAAAGGATGAAAAATTCCAGACGCTGCATGAGAAAGTAAAGTAATATTTATGTATCCTATCCATCCACAGTATCGTTTAGTTAACCTGTCTGGGACGCACTGAAGAAAACACAGCTGATTTGAAACAGGTACAAAAATGTTTTTGAGCTCCCCTTGGAATGCCTTTGAAACAGAGTCACCATTATCTACCCAAGATCTTTATGTTCCAGTCGGCTCAAGACAGATGAGATCTGTCTGCAACCACCTGGACAGAGTTCAAGAGGACAGTGTCATGAAACGCATTACCGCTTATTACACATGTATTGGAAACAGGAGGCTCAAAAACTCCCAAGCTCCCCAGAACAGTAAGTATCTTAGCTCAAAACCCATTCCATCCCATCCCTAACTGATAAGTTGGGGGGGCTCGACATTTCTTACCATAATTGAAATTAAAGTGTGCCCCCGCATTGGGTAAATGTGGTTGTGAGACTGCATTTTCAAAGGTTGTAATTATGTATCAAACATAGCTTTCCTGTCAGTAACCGTGTTTAGATTTCATAGCTTCCATATGCCTTGAAGAGAGACGGGTGCCAATGACATTCCTGCGCTCCAGTGGCTGAACTGACTGGGTCTTTTCCAAAAATCTTATTGTTGAAGTGAAGATCAGCACTTTCAAAGTTTTTTAAAGTTGTTATAATTAGCCCTTTGTAACCAAGTTCAGTCAACAGCCAGATAGGGGGATTATGGCTGGTTTCTATCCGACTAATCAAAGACCGATGTGAATGAATATGTGTTTGTGTAAGTTAGGCCTTGTCCACACGGACATGGGTATTTTTATAACTGTTATTTTTTTACGCGGTTCGGCCGTTCGTCCACACGGACACGCAGTATCTGGTCACTGAAACCGAACATTTTTGAAAACCCCCGCCAGGGTGAGCATTCTCAGAAACGCCGGTTCCAGTTTTGTCGTGTAGTAGACAGTAAAACCGTGGTTTTTGCCTCTCGATGACAGAGTGTGCGCCCGCGCTGTAATAACTTTTTGTTAGGCCTCTGATTGGCCAACGTGGCTTTAAGGTTAGGGTTATATTGCCGCCTGGTGGTGTGGCATTCTCTTGACAGCGCTTGGTAGCGTGTTTTTGCGTTTTCATGTGGACGGGATTTTTTTTTTAAACACAGGAGGAAAAACTCTGGTTTGTGTGGACAAGGTCTTTCTGTCCAGAAACTTATTCAAAGGGATCATGAACTGGCTTTTTAAAATTTTTTATATTGTTGTCTGATGTCAACTTATGACGTTCACTTGGTTTTTACATTCAAAAACATCAAAATGAATAAGTAATAGGCTATTTTCTACCCTAGTTTTGAGACCAGCTCAAAAACGCTCGGCTTTTATGGGCGTCTCGCATTGAAAACTTGGAAGTAAACGCCCACTGCTGTGAGTAGTGGATAATAGTTTTGCATATTATAATGAGTTTCACTCTCGATCCAGTTTGTCATCACGAGGTAGGCATCTATGTTATTTAGCTATGTGTGTAATGCACGAATCGGTGGGCGGGGCTAAACCGCCCGTGTTGAAGTAGGCGTTGATGTTCTGCGGGGGTGGTGTTTTATCCTCTGTGATGTCATAGTTGCCCACTTTGAAAAACGAGTCGTTTGCTGAGCCTGGTGTCAATACAAGCTTTTCTTGAACTAACAAGGACATTATCAGTTCTGAAACTTACAGGATATTCTTATAATATGACCTCGTAGATGTCAAAAGCTCAAGGAAAATTTGATTTCTCAGTTCATCACCCCTTTAACCTTTAAAGCTACATGTGAGAAAACAAATATTCTCCTTTAATAGTGCAATATACCCAACTATAGAGCATTAAAATGACCTCACCTATAAGGGCTGGGTATTGACGTTCTGATTACAATATTGATTCACTTGGAGATACTGTGTATATACACATATATGCACATACACACATGTTCATTTATACGCATATATATATATATATATACAGTATATATATATATATATATATATATATGGCCCGGCTCAGGGAAGAGGACGACCCTGCCATGCACAGTCCACCACAGGCACCGTTGGAGGTGCGACAGGCCTAAGGACAAGCAGAAAGACCACCTCACTGTCATGAATAATATGTATATACATGTATATGTATTGTATATATATACATACGTGTGTATACTGTATATATCAGGTAGTACGTACATTTTTTATGCTGTAAACTATACAGGCAACCCTGTCTGTTGCCACATTGCCATAACATTAAAGGTTAAAGTTAACAACAATTCAAAATTCAGCTGCTATTTATTTTTAGATATAATAATGAGCACTCAGATAAAAAATTACCGGAATTCAAACTACCATCATGCTGCACAGGGAAGAGTTAAGGCATGGACCTAAAGTGCAGCAAAAATTTAACAAAACAAGATGATAATTCTAGAAGATGAAGGGAACTATCAAATGAGGGGAACAACTGAAACTATAACCAACAAGAAACTTTGATCAAATCTTCAACAGTTTTGGCACTCTGATAAAAGAGTGGTTTCCAGCCATAAAACCACAAGTGCGCTTGGACACAACTGGAACAGAGACATGACGGAGGAAATATCTCAGAGAAAAAAATAAATAAACAACTTTGTTCCACTGCCGTAATCCCTATATATCTAATAATACTGGCGTGTGCAGCATTGTTGGGGGTGTTTCCTCCAAAGGCAGACACTAGGGTCCATGTGTCCACCCAACCATAGCCACACAAAGGCGACATTGTACCCCACAATGCAGGTCAGCCTCTCCTTCCAGCCTGGGATAGCTCTTGTTCCCTGGCCACTGACAGATCAGGACAACTGGTCTGTCCTTGTATGTAAGAGAGAGCGGTTTGGTGGAGAATTCAGAATTGCATTCATGCCCAAATGCTTCTCCGTTCCCTGGATTAACTTCTTTGATTCCTGGTTTGGATGATTGTTCACTACTAACAAATGAAATGACTCGTAAAATGAATGAAATGTTGTGTGTATGAGTTTTCTTTTTTTAACCACAGGAATAAAATCACATTTTAAAGTAGAAAACAGTTATTTTAAATTATGTCACAATATTACTGTTTTAATGTATTTTGGATTAAATAAATACAGCCTTGGAGAGCGTAAAGACTTCTTTAAAAAAAAATTAAATATCTTACTGACCCCAACCTTTTGAATAGTAGTACATATTTCATTATAAATAACATGTACATATACATTTAATTTTGGTAATCACAAATGCAATAAACATGAATTTAAAAACAAAATACAAGAACTCCAACGCACACTGAGGAAGTGCTGAATTGGTACAGCCTACAAACAAATACGAATCACTTATTACTTAATATACAGCATTTATCCTAATCAAAAGTGTGCAGACTGTTTGTCCTGACTACATTTGCTGTTCATTGATTGTATAAACTCCTCTAAACGCCTCTAAAATGCAGTGAAAATTAAATTGAGAGTTCAAAGATTAAATCAATTCAGTTGTAATGGAACACACTAACATCTTAATCTGTGACAATAACCCACTCCAATATCCAACTGCCCTAGATTTACTAAGAGATGACTTAAAGATTATGACAGCGGTACAAAAAAAAATGATGGTTGACCAAAATCACAGAATTACATCTCCTGGCCTTGCCTTACACAATCAACCACAACCGATCCGCTTCATTGAGTAGTAGAGAACCATGAAAACACACAGTCTGAAAAAGCTCCAATTGTCCAAGAAGAGGAGCGATGGACCTTATGATCTCCTACTGTGATGGACAGAGGCTATAGTATTCACAGCTAATGACATGATAAAGAACAGAGTGTTGTATTCAAAAGCTTGACTCTCTAAAACTTCTTTAGTAACCTTTCAGTTTATCGGTGAAGTTTCTGATACCCATTATCTTACACTTCTCACTTCAATATGTCACAGACCCACAGCTGAGACAAGACAAACTCAAGCCCACTACATGGAAATAAGAAAAGAAAAATCCAGCCCTTTCTTTCTCTCCATTTTCTGGGCTTATCTGAGGACACCAGATCAAATTAATTTACTCTTGGGGTGACAAAACAAACATAATAGGGAAATAGTGACCATTCGATTTCCGTCCAAGTCACATGATACAATAAAACACAAAGCTCAGCCAATAACATTAAAGGTTGGCTGAAACTGCCAGTAATTTCACGTTCTGCTTTATGGTTACGGAAATCTTGAACTGCTTAAAATAACAAGAGGAGAATTTGTCTGCTTGATAACCCCTGGTGGTCTTATCCTCATCTGGCAGCAAGTACTGAACAAAGATTCAACAAACACACAACTCCCTCTTCAATTTCTGCTGCAATATCCTCAGTGGAAATCCAGAATTATTTAGCCAGAAGTGTTATTTGGGCTCAACATGCTGAACTGACTGAGAACAGAAGGAATATTTGATATTTACGGTCTTACCTTGAAGCATGCATCTGTAGGCCGATTCAGAAATGGCGTAGATATGAGGTGGCATTTCATGCCTCTTCTTACCCCTGTACATCTCGATGATATTCTCGGAGTAAATGGGGAGGTTTTTGTATGGATTTATGACCACACAAAAGAGTCCTGAATACGTCTGCACAGAGACAAGAAGAAAATGTAATGCTTAACTGATACTTAAATTATGTATTAAATCATTCACTTTAAATAGTGTTGATTTATTAACAAAATCTCTGACAAGAATTTTTTGAGATCAATGTCATTAAACGATAACAGTGCTATACATGTAGGGTTGCCAACTGTCCCGGATTAGCCGGTCCGTCCCGTATTTTGGGCCTAATTTATTGGTCCCGTACGGGACCTCGCTTGTCCCTATTATCTCTTTCCCCGCCAGCGTTTTAAAAAAAAGTTGCCAGCCACCGCCAGGGTTTTTGACGATTTTCGCTAAATTTTAATGCCCCGCTGAATATTTTCTTCCATGAATATATGAAGATGATATATATAAAAATAAAGATCCGAGCCTCTGCTTTTAGGCAAAAAAAACTTTTTTATTTTATCTTCATCTGTTCTTTTTTTATTGCCTCTTGAACAGAGGTAGGTTTTGTCAAAAACACAACATTTTGGACAAAAAACTGAGAAAAAGGTATTTTTATCAAACAAGTGCATTTAAAAGCAGAATACATTCAGATGTTGTTTCCTTCATATATAAAACTTTCCAAAATAAATTAAAAACATAAAATAAATGTAAAATATATCAAATTTCCCAGGATGTAAGGGAAATGTAACTTTTGCATTAAAACTTTTGCCTCTGCCTCTCTGTGTTCTACCTGTGAATAATGAATAATTGGAATTACAATAAACAGGCCTAGACACACACACACACACACACACAAATACATATTACAATGTGGTAAATGTGCACAAAGAGAGAAATAATTTGACAATTACACCTTCATATTTAGACAGCCACACATAAATGCCTGCACACACACATACATATTATAGTGTCATAATATTATACGATCTATCTGCGGCACGTCCATGGCTAGAACTTTCTGTGACAACATGTGCATCTCTCTCACTGACTACTTCGTCCCGATCAGATTCAGAATTATCAAATAAAGAGTGATCGGACTCCGAGTCCATTAACCTCCAGTACTTCAGCCATATATACCTCTGCATTGTCTGTCTGATACATTCTCACTACTCCACTGTTTGAGACGATTGCAATCGGTTTCTCTGATCACAGAGTTGCGCACTCATTCAGGACATGCGCGCGGGTCTTCCTTACCGTATACCACCTAAAACACGGATACCCGGAAAATTCCGTGTTTGGCGCAGATGCGTTTTTTCATTAAACCCGGAAAATTTCGTGTTTGGCGGGGAAAGAGTTAAAGCAGCATTATGTTACTTTTGAAATTTTGCTCTCGGGGTCCCCCTACAGTTGGGAAACAGTATTGTCTTCTACTACTGTCGTAAAATCTGTCATGGTTACACTAGGGAATACACGCGTGCATTTGTTGACAAGTGATACCCCCAAAGTCAAAAGATCGCGTAGCTCAGGTTTACAAGGCAGCGTCTTTATAGTAACGTTAACCTATTGGCTAGCTACTGTTTTACATAATGGATATGCTAATTCAATTCAATGTTTGTTGGTAGATAATAGCCATATCGTCAATATTATAATATCAAGCTACCGTAGATGAATCTGCAAATTTGAAAAATCGATTTGCATTATAGCCTGAGTCAAGACACTTTCACCAAAAAAATAAGTAACAAACATGACTATCAAGAATGTAGCCCCTACCAAACTCTGTTATCAGTATACTTTCACGTCTCGAGCTGGCGTGAGCTCCCCGCCCCGGCTCTACGGGGATGCTTGAGAGTGTTAAGTGCCCTCAAAAGAAAGACAATGCAGTCTACATTGGATGCAGAGAGGGGCGAAGCTACACAACACATTACCAACAGTAAACTGATCATGCGCACGCTCTGTTTCTGAAGCACTTCACGTTTGGTTTTACTTGCTGCTTCAGCCATGACAACAAACAGAAGAAAAGAAAAAAAACGCTCGTTGGGCTCTCGTGTCGGAATTTGAGCAAGTGAGCCGAAGTGATCACGACTCCGGTCATAGTGCATGTATAATGTTTCAAGATTTCCATTTCAGACAAATGCTATCATTGTGTAATGTGATTTTTCTGTGTGACCTAAAAATTTGTTTTAGAATTAAATTGTATATAAATAGGTTAAGCAAAACAAATGCGTTTGTGTCTGTGAACCTGTTAAACACATACAAACCTGACATGATATTTACAGTGTGTGTGATAAGCTACAGTAGCCTGCAAATATTTTGAGTGTCCCTTATTTTCCTGTAAAGAACTACGATTGTCCCGCATTTTGCTTTTCTGAAGTTGGCAAGCCTATATACATGGTATATCGTTCATAAGACTAAAATATGGTTAAAAAATAAACATTTTCCCCAAACCTCTAGACTGACGATAGGACAACGGAGCAGATCACCCAACATTAACTGACAAACAATATCTCTGGTTTGAGATATTCTGCTTAAATCAAAGTGTCATTCAGTCGGTGTTCCTTCACAAGCCACTAGGGCTGTGCCCAAAGAACCATTTAGTGCCCAATGAAGTCCATTATATGGAGAAAATCCTGGAATGTTTTTATCAAAAAACCTTATTTTCGACTGAAGAAAGACAGACATGGACATCTTGGATGACATGGGGGGGGGGGGGGGGAACTACTCCTTTAAGAGTACAGAATGAAACACCACAAAGTTGAGAAATGCTGGCATGCTTTCAGTGCCAGCGCAGCTGTCCAGCAGCGAGTATGCACTTCATTACAGAAGACATTTACAAGTTTTATTCATGCTGTACCTATAACAGAGCATCTTGTGTTTGTTTGAATGTCTTTGGCCACTGCTGTGTGATCCAGACACAAGTCAGGGGGGAGGTAATCCCTGTCTGCTGAAGGGTCTTTCTATTGGCTGATGTTGTGTTTAGAATGGGCATTTATATGGGTGTGGAGAACAGTTGAGTCTACATCCCACTCCCAATTCCCCACTAGACAAATCCATCCTACATCCTGCCAAACTAGATCTCAGGACAGAACAATAGACTTGGGACTCAAGAGACTTGTGGCTGGAAATTTGTTTTTCTCCAGCATCATTCTCCCATGTTTGTCAGGCTATATATGGAAGAAAACTGCTTCCCATATATGAGATATGCACAACTACAATCATTAACAATTTAACATTTAAGAACTTTAATGCACTACTACTGCATGGAAAAAAATGCTTTGATGTTATTTCCATCAAGAGGTGCATACACTTTTTGTCAAGATCTTGTACTGACAATGCAAGAGTCAAACGCTCTGTAAAGTCTCCTCCAGCACATTCCAAAGACTCTCAATGGTCTGGACTCAGAGGTGCCAATTCATGTCATGTGTGAAAATAATTCTTCATGCTAGTCCCGACCATTCTTTCACAATTTAAATTGAGCCTGATAAATCTTGACATTGTCATCCTGGAATATGGCCATGATGTGTCTTCCTACATGGTTGTTTAAGAAATGAAAATCTACACACACTCCATCAATTAGGGTTAGAAGAACTGTTGCCAAACATATAACATGCTAGAAACATAAATCACTGCAATAATGATCCAATCAGAGACTCTTAGTCTTAACCATTTCCCCATTTAGGCTACATCTATTAATCCAGATACATTTGAAAACGCTGTTTTCGTTTCAAAATGCTCTCAGTCTACACTAGCAATTTTCGAGCGTTTCCAAAAGTTTCTCATCCACACTGAAATATCGGAAATACGACTAACTGTGCATTCATAAAACATTAAAAACTCACTGAGATGATACAGAGGGAACAGACAAAGTTATCATGCTATTCTTCTGGCAGGATCATTTTATTTAGCAAAATATCAAACCATTCAATAATGCGTCCAGGTCGCATTATTGCGATACATTTTCTGCCATCTTTGCAGGACTTTGATATGAAGAGTGTACAAGGTAACATATCTTAAGCGACAGTGTGAAAGTGAAGAGCATATAAAAGACACAATAGCGGTATAAACATGCAAATCAATCGGTTTAATATGAGTCACGACTAAACATGCATCATTGTTTTAAAATACCTCCATTGACAGCATCCACACAAACACGAAAACAGCGTTTTCAAGTGTACCCACTTGGGAAAGCCTTTTCAAAAAGCTCAAGTTTTCAGAGTTGTTTCAGTGTGGGTGGAAGGACAAAATGAAGAGAAAAAGATTTACAAACAAACATATTCTTGTGAACAAGGCCTTAAATCCAAATAGCTTTTTTTTGGGCTGGGTAGAGTGATTACTTTAGTAATTGTTGCATTACTCCATAGTGATAGTAGATGATTTGAACATTTGAGCCCCTGAGAAACACTCTGCATAACCCTATTTAAATTAGCTTGATTTAAATCACTTTGATGTACTTAAAGCATTTACCAAGGCATTGAGGTAAGCACTAGTAAATACAAGTATTGGATAGGGACTTGGTATTAGAAGATATTCAATGACTTGGAATGGGGGAACAAACAAAAAATCCTTAATCTGGATATCTCAACTAATGTGTTTGTCTACATGGTGGCAACATTGGCCCAGGTGCTTTTTATACCAAGTCACTTCATCCTTTTTCTCTGTAATGTAATGGAAGTAGCTAGACGACGTACATTCGGGTGTAACAAACAGATTATCAGAAAAAGAAAAATGTATTGCTGCAGTGTGGGGACTTTATTCTATGCATTTCCCATCATGCTATTCAGGAACATAGGGGCGTGGGAAGGCAGAGAGGAACGCAGTGACTCCACGGCTCTGGCCACACAGCAGATATGAGAGTACATTCCACACACCAGCCTGAGGTCTGGTCACTATCCACTAGGGCTGGTGGGTATTGACACAAATGTCACAATTCGATTCATTTTCGATTCACAAGCTTGCAATTCGATTCAATATTGTTTATTTTGGATATCAGTTACAATAAAAGGCAAAATTTTCTCAAGGAAATCAAATCTCTTAACTAATGCTGTAAACTATGGGAGTCTAGTTGTAGCCTACTAGGCTTCATTAGCCTAATATGAAGGTAATAATTAACTGTTTTGCAGCTATACAAACACTTAAATTACACTTTTATAATAAGAAAATTATAAGAAATATAAACATTTAAATGGTGGCCGTCATAAAAACTTGCCAGATTTATTCAAATATGCATTAAATATAAAGAACATTAGGATTATGATGCATATGTAATATATGGTGTATATATTTAGCAAAATGCTCCTCTCTGGAGTTATTTTTTTCTAGCTGACTAACGAGTTTATGTGGGTTTTCTGAGGTAAATATGACGATACATGACATTGATGAGAAATCAATATTTATTACCCAGCCTTACTTTCATGCACACAAAAAGAATAGATAACCTTTAAAGGCACAGTATGAAAGTTTCTAGAGCCAGACCGATTTATCGGCAGACCGATATTATCGGCCGATATTAGGCATTTTCCAAACTTTCAGCAGTTATAATGGCCGATAAATGAATATTTCAAAAATAAAATAAAAAAAAATTTGTGACTTTCAGTCAAATAAAATACGTTTTTCAAAAGAGAAGTCAAATTTTGTCATTGAAGATTTCATAAATATAGTGTTTGTTAAAAAAAAAATCATCTCATGAACCCAATATCGTGTATCGTCTCATGTTCTAAGTGTATCTTCATACTAGGGCTGTGAAATGATTAATCGCGATTAATCGCATCCAAAATAAAAGTTTGTGTTTACATAATATATGAGTGAGTGGGTAATCCCTCTATTTTGTATATATAAATACACACATAAGAAATATTTGCAAGTATATACTTTATTTATACAAAATTAATATTATACATAAATATAAATATTAGATATATTAAATAAAAAAAAATTTGTAAATATTTACATGCATATGTGTGTATATATACAAAATAATTATACACACTACACACACATATATTATGTAAACACAGACTTTTATTTTGGATGCGATTAATCGCGATTAATCGTTTCACAGCCATACTTCATACCCCTAGTCAACAATAATTAGCCGTCAGTAGGAAACTGAGGTACGCTGAGGTATGCAGGGGTTGTCAACAGGCAGTCTGACATCTTGACATCTCGCAGATATTACGAGCCAGTTGTAACTCAATGCCAAACAAAGGTCCTGTTATTAAACTTCAGCTTTGGCTAGGCCAAGCATGGACCTCCAGAGCTAATTACTGTAGCCTATAGGGAGGCAGCACAGCAGCCACAGAAACAGGCTTAAATCACAAGACAGCAGGGAGCAGGCCTTACAATCCAGCCGGCTGAGCGGGTATGGGAGTGTAAAATGAATGACAACATTGCCCGCTTTCATAACGTCTTCATAAAGTGCAGCCAGTCGAGCGAATTTCGGTTTCCAACGACCAGAAAAAGCTTTCAATGATGGGAAATTAAAAGTTGAACTAGATAAATTCGAACCAGTGGGGTTTTTTAAGTGGTGACTGGGTTGGAAGATCAACAGCAGTGGCGGGACAGTGTGAAGACAAGTGGCCCCTCTCATTGAGATTCCATAATGACCTCATAGGGAAATAAAGGAAATGATGGGGCTAAAACACCAAACAGTTTGCTTCACACTTGTTCTCGTTTGAACAATAAAAGTCCCCCATTTTCTCTCTCTGAGTGCATGCTGTAAAGTGGTTTAGGACCACAAGATACTTATGAACTCAAACTAGGGCAGCAACAACTATGCCTAATCGATAAAATCGAAAATAATCAACAAAATTATGGCTTAATCACGTCTGTGGCTGTGCACAGAAACATCCACCAGTCACGCCACTTTACTTTATGGTAGTGAAAAACACATAACTATGAGCATAACACATCTGAAATATAGAGGAGGACAACTCATTGTGAAAAAAGTGCATTAAGTCATCCAAAACATAAGATGCTTTAAAGTTCAGCCTATATTATGCAACTCATAAGCATTCAGTTTAAGGGACAACAAACAAAAATACTTGAATTGTCTTTGGATATAAGCAACACAACACAGATATGGAAATAAAGCTAGGGAGAATATCTCCATTGCTCTGAATCCAAAAAATCTCTCAATACTCCAGTGCAAGTCTACTTTCATCTCAGAACAGAGAAGTTCATATGAATATGAATTTTTCATCTTGCCAATTAAAGGAGTTCACTTTCAAAAAAAATGTTGCCGATAATTTACTCACCCCCATGTCATCCAAGATGTCCATGTCATCTTTTCCTGAGTCAATTTGTTCATTTAGTTTGTTGAATGAACCAAATGACACGAAAAAGATTTGTTCATTTTGATAAATGAGTTCGAACAGGAGAGTCACGAACGCGCATCACAGAACAGAGCAAGGCGAGCATTTGAGCTTATAAAACTTAAACTCTGTTATTTATTTTTTAAATGAGAGATCGTTTCGCTTGATAAGACCCTTATTCATCGTCTGGAATCGTTTAAAGCCCTTTGAACAGTTTGCACTGAAACTGTCTTTTGGACCTTGAGCCGTTTGGTTCCCAGTAAAGTGCATTATATGGAGAAAAATCCTGGAATGTTTTCATCAAAAACCTTAATTTCTTTTTGACTGGAGAAAGAATGACATGGACATCTTGGATGACATGATGGGGGTGAGTAAATTATCAGCAAAAGTTTTTTTTTTAAAGTGAACTACTCCTTTAATGCGGCTTGCCCTGTCAGGCACCATGTCAGATGTGTGCTTTTTAAAGTGTTTTACATTTTACTGTTACATCCTTACCTGTTAATGTTAGAAATAGAATATACCACAAGCATTTCCATTTTGTACAAAGGTTTGTCCAGACAGCAAGCAAGTCGCTGTTAAACTTCACACACAGACTTCATTGAACTGGTCTGGCACCCATATACATGTGAAATTAAAATTTGATTTTTTTAATCCAATGAATCAAAAATTAAAATAATCATTGGAAGCAGCCCTATCCCTACACGCTCAAAGAAGCCTATATAATCCTATAAAAAAATGAAAAATACCTCAAAAACCAAAGTAGAAAAACACTTGAAACTTGAAAGCAAAAACACCATCACATCACACTTACGTATATGAGCCCAGAGTAGTAACGATCCTTCAGGTTGTGTAAAACAGACGCTTCGTTCAGGCAGGTGAGCTCTGCCATATCCTCCACTTTGCTGAACTTGGGTGGGTTCATCTTCTGGATGTCATCTTTGTTCACCAGGGCCTTCTTGCCATTTTCAGCCAGCTCAACAAGCACCTCCTCTCCACGTTCCTCTCGAATGCTGGCCGCCTCGAATCCATGCCGTTCGGAAGGAACCCACACCAGCTTCTTGGCCGTCCAGTCCGCCTGTGAAGCTGGGTTGTAGACCACGGCTCGATCCACAAAGAGGTACCGCTCGGGGTCCTCTTGCCCGCTCCGCTGCGCCATCTCCGGCATGAGGAACTAAATATAGGCCACCTGGAAAAAGAGTTAGAGGGAGTTAGTAATGGAAGAGCAGAGATTCACTCTGCATTGAGACAGCTTATTCATAGCAGTATGAACAGTCAAATAATACATTGGATTTGGATGGATATAGCCAAGAACACAGATACATCATTAAGCAACATGCATGTTGGTATTTTAAAATCATTCGTATCATAATAATAATAAAATAGTTGTAGTCACTTTACTTACATACAAAGACAATAAACTACTGAATAAATTTAAAGTCTGGATTCATCCATACACCTCACTGTTAGATGATGAATATTTAAATGCTGCATATGAACATGAACAAAGCTCATATTTTCAGTAAACAGCTGATTGTAAAACAGTTTACACATACCAGATAATATATGTTTTAATATCTCAATATCACAGGACCACCTCCAGTGGCCTTTCAAAGACGAAGCAGAAGCCAGATGGTCTGGCCTACAACTGGACTAAGATACTGTAATTCTCAAAGAGGGGGGAAAAGGCTAAAATTAAGCAAGCAGGGCAAAGAAAATGGGTCGTGCCTGTTATTTCGCAGATAAGAGCCGTTATACGGGTGAACAATCCCCTGTAAACTGAAGCGGGACTTCAGGGCCAGTCCTTCAAAATTCATTCAATGATAAACCCCGTCCAACCAACTTTCTAACGGTCACGATTTAACAAATAGTTTGATATTATACTATATAAACCATGCGAGGTGACCGTTAACAAATAAAATTTTCGACTGCACTAGCTGAAGTTTTCGCTGCCGTCTAGCTCGTGCTCATTCCTCGCGCCTGCAAACCGGGAGCTCCACGCGCCTTCTCCTCCGCATCAACATCATCATCATCACCTCCCGGTATGTGGCCTATGGCGAGGCGGACAACAAACGTTTTATTGGAGCATTAAACAACATATGCTGCTCGTGGCTGCCCAAAGGCAAAGCATCCTACAAATTAAACATGTATTTATCTGCTTTTAAAGGTACCGCAATAACAAGCTCGCTAACATGGGTTAGCGCGCCAGCTTAGCTTGAGCTCTCCCCGTTGCTTGAAAAGTAATGCAAAAATAATCCGTTATACGGCAACGGGGAAAAAACGGGACCAAAATTAAAAGACTCGTGAACTTACCAGGGGCTGTCAGCGATGAGACCTACGTGCACGAAGAGATGAATGAGTTGCAATCCAGCGCGTCCAGTTTTTATTATCCAGTTATTTTGAAAGTCGGCCAAATATTCCCTTGTTTCGCCCCTTCTCAGCTCTCACTGATGCCGCCGTCCGCAGCCCTGCTTCTCTGAACTCCTCAACCGAACTCAGCAGCATCGCACTCTCTTGCGCCCGCCTCTTCGGTCACACCCACCGGGGCCCTTATGGATCGGGGATTGGATTGTACCGGACCTTGACCACAAACTATTGGTTTATTAGCATTACAAACCCCCCCCCCAACAAAACTCATGCACGCTTTCTTTCTTCTAGCGGGAGCCAGAGCGGGAGCTAGCCTGTATCATGTTGGTTTCAAGGCCGTCAGCGTGAAATATTTATCGAAGGGGGCAGGGTACTTTATTTAATTTAAAATAGCAAAAAAAGGTTCAAAATAATTAATTAAAATTTAATATAAAAAAATAAAATTGTAAAGCATGGAAAGTCTACCTAACTTCCATTCGAAATATCAACCTACATTGGTGAATCATTTTGTTGATATAAACTAAATATATTCAATACTTTATATATATAAACATAATTGTACTTAAAATAAAAATAAAATAAAAACATAACGTGGTTATGGTAATCAATCCGTCAAAAAACATGATTACTTCTCTTTTACTATAATAAAACCATGTTAATTTCCGGGACAGTCCCAATAAGCTCTCGGTTCGAATCCAGTTGTTAAGAATCATTGATTCGTTTAAAAGATACAACTCCAAATTAAAAAAAAAAAAAAGATAAGGCATTTTTAAAGATAAATTTATCAATAGATTTCCTCACTGACATTTTAATTGCAATTAACTAAATCGAAGATACCTCATCATATCAAAGATAAAAAAAAAAGTCTTTCTCTCTAATGAACATGACGAGTGTGGATCAGTCTGGATCTGATAGTCTAGGCCGCACAGTGCCCCCTGTTGACAATAATATTCGACTTTTCTTTTGGTTGGAGATAGTTAAATCGGTAGAAATGCAATTACTTGGTTTATATATAGTACATCGACAGAAACCTCCCAAAAGTTGCTATTATTTTATCTTAGAGCTATTTCATTCACTTACTGCCACTGAACATAAATGAACTTGAAAGGATAGTTAATTCTTAACATGTAAAAAGCTGTGCGATATTCCACAGTTGACGGTCAACTGTCTGGTTAGTTACCATCATTCTTAAAAATATCTTATTTTGTGTTTAACAGAAGAAAGAAACGCATACATGTTTAGAACAACATAAGGGTGAGTAAATGATTACACAATTTTTCTTTTTTGGGTGAACTTTCCCTTTAAATGTCTTAATCATAACTTTCCATAGAAGTTGTAAATCAAATGGAACAACAATCCTAGTACACCAACGATACAAAGGCATGGCATAGTGTACATTTTACAATGATGACAATCTTCAAAATTCTATTCAAAGTTATGTTTTATTTCATTAGTTGTAAAATAGTCCCATATGATGGTTCGTACTACAAAACAAGATTGTGTCGATTCCAAACTTCCAACCTCCTCTCCCACATAAACCTTTACAATCTGGAAACAGAACAAAAAGTCACAATAACCAACATTTCAAAAGATCTACTGAGCCAACCTCAACTAAACCCCAAATAATATGGCTGATCCAGAAATGCTCTAGAGCTGCTTCATTGCCTCTTTTGAAATAACTGCACTGACAAGATTGTAGACGATGCTTGGAAAGCTTCTCAATCTAGTCCGAGCCTAGTTTTGATCTGAATATTCAGTCAAACAGGCACTCTATTGCTTTGTAAAAGTAAAGATAGTGATAATATGTTGGCCCTTGGCAAGTGGAAGTTATAACCCGCTTCAGTGGGTACAAGTAGCTTTAATGTATTTTGGATCAGACCTTCAACAAAACCCCTAATAAATCAGACTTTTTAATATTAATTTTAAAATTTGTTTGGAAAAATCTCCCTGCATCAACAAAAGATGATTAAAAACACCAAAACGTGAAGAAAAGGACATATGCAAGAATGAACAAACAATTCCCTAGCGTTTTAAGAGACGCACATATGAACTATGAAATGTTACGGATGGCAGTTAGAAAAAAACATGATCTTCCCTTTTGTGAGACACAATAACTTCTCAAGACTGCTAAGAGGGATCCTGTACATCAAATTGCAATTCTAAAGACATGAAATTCTCCATGGATGTGCTCTCAATCCCAATTGTACAAAACTACTTCTCAGATAAGGGAGATTTTGTTTTTATTTTCCTAAC
Source organism: Pimephales promelas (assembly GCF_016745375.1). The sequence goes on along the minus strand of NW_024121355.1, from coordinate 3,223,667 downwards.
CCTGAGAAATAGCTTCAAGCCGAATTAGTTTATTTCTTCAAACCACTTAATCTAATCTAGCGTACCTTTGGGCCAAACAAAGCATTTCAAACAGTCATGTGTATTTCAATTAAGTACATGTGAAAAATGCAACTCTACAAAAGAATTGCAAAGGTTTTTTTAATTACATTTTGAAAAAGGCATTGTGTTCCAGTTGAAATGTAAATCGAGTGCTTCAAAAGAGTAAATAGATTCATTATGAAAGTACAAATTTGTTGCACTCGCTTGGAGTCCAAATCTTAATGACATTTCTCCATTACAGGGGAAGGCAAAAATGTTTAAACAAGGCTTTAACACAGACTCTTGATTAAACATTTGTTAAAGAAGAGGTTAAAACAGTAGGGCAGGAGAGAAACGTTGAAGTTTTTGCTCTTCGGGGGTTTCATGAGAGAGTCAAGTCGTGTCGCCTCTATTTGGCTGCAACTTCATTCTCAGCTGGTTGGCCTGTAGCGGTTTCTGCAGTTTTAGAGGCCTGTAACAGAGAATACAGCGATGATATATTCAGTTATGTAAACCAACCAAAATGCTAGAACAAAAAGGTTACAGTGCACCCATCAAATTTAAGTCACTTTATATCAACCATGAGCAGGCTGACGCTATTTTCACATAATTAAAATGAATGGGGACAGTCAGCTCCGTAATGATAAAAGCATTAAAGGCTGGTTCACATCAATGACAATAACTGTTACGATAATAAGTTTCCTGATTATTACGCAACTTTACATTTTCCGTCTGTCTTAGTGCACGATGTAACTATAGAAGAGTCAAGTTTTAATTAGGAAAAATATCGAAACACTTTGGTAATTTTTTTGGGACAAATGATAATGGTCTTGTGCAGTTTAACTCTGGGGGAGTTGTAAAATGAGCCTATTTCCAAAAAAAGTGGAGTATCCCTTTAAAATCACTGATAATCGGGTGACCAGATTGCAAATCAGAATTCAAAGCCGACAAAGCTAAAAGGTACCGTTCTTCGTGATCCCATGTTTCAAACTTTAGTTAGTGTGTAATGTTGTTGTTAGAGTATAAATAATATCTGTAAAATTATAAAGCTCAAAGTTCAATGCCAAGCGAGATATTTTATTTAACAGAAGTAGCCTACATCGAACGGCCCGTTTGGACTACATCCCTCTACTTCCTTCTTTAATGACAGTAGAACGTTTTTTTGACTAAAGTCTGCCCACAGGAACGATCCCTCAACTTGCGCACTTCTGATAACTTACTGTGCTTACTCCGCTCTCACGGTGATTTTCTGAAGTAAAACTGACGCTTCATCTTTTGTATGATGTACAATAAACTTTATTAAACTACTCATAAGTATATGTTTGATCATTATTCGGACATACAAGCAGATGAAAAATACGTTATAATAACCGTAATTAAACTACTGAACTATACCTGTTCCATCTCTATACAGCACTCTGACTCTGTAGGCATTATTGTCCGACTAGAAATGAACACCGTTACTGAGAGTTTCTGATATGATCATCATTCAGTGAGATGAAATTTGACTGAGCGCGAGCGAGCTCATGAAGCTCCGCCCCCTGTGCCGGCAGCAGCAGCTTATTTGCATTTAAAGGGCACACACTAAAACTGCGCTTTTTTTTGAGCCCCCCCCAAAAAATAACAATTTAAACATGCTGTAAAAAATGATCAGTTGGGTATTTTGAGCTGAAACTTTACATACTGGGGACATGAGAGACTTACTTATGAAAAGGGGCATAATACGGGACCTTTAAATTTATGGGCTCACACACAACTCTCTCATTCAGCATGAATTCAAATGTTTCCATGGCAACGATTTAATTACTTACCTATTATTTATGTAAAACAATGAAATAAGCTGAAAATTCCTGTGCATGTTATACCCAGTTTTTTGCAGAAGTGCAAATGATCTGTAGATCTAAAACAGACGTGGAGTTTGTCGATTTATAAACATCTTTTAAATGTTTGTTTTGTTCCTCAAAGCTGAAGATTTGTAATATACCACACAAGACATCAGGACTACCTTTACAGAGCTTTAATGGTGCAGTTTTGGCTCTAGACAGCATCTGTCCCCATTCATTTTTCATTGTATTGAAAAGAGCATTTAGGACATATTACTAAAGAAGAAAAATTCATGTTAGGAAACATGATGGGGCCTCACCTTCTTTTTCTTCTTCTTCTGTGCTTTGCGACTTGCAGAACTCTGGATCAGAGACTGAAAATGACAGAAGAAACCAAAACATCAAGGTAGGAGAAACCTTAATGTCAATTTTAAACAGATTATATTGATCTAACATACCTTCAGTTCAGGATCTTGAACATCCTGTTCAGACTTGTAGAGTTCTGGTTCAAATGGTCCACTCGTGATTCTCAAGGGCCCATTGGCCATCAGCAGCACTGTGAACTTAAACTGAGCCACGAATTCACCTAAATACAGGTGGAACGAGGGACTTACCATTTGAGCAGGTAAAGAAAAGGGACAAAGCAGGGGAAAAATGGTGCAATGATAATGAGACTGACCTTCTTTTTCATTCAGTACAGTAAAAGGCTGCAGAAGCTCATGTTTAGCACACTCTACCACTCCCAAACGAGCTTTCCCTTCATCCTCAAAAGCCCTGTCGGACACAAAGAAGACTTTATAACCAAACTGCCATGAATTCTAACTATCCACTAAGTTTTTAAGTCATTCTTTTAGCATTCTTATAGAGCATATTGTCAAAAACTACAGAACATCGTTCACATCCTTCTAATCAAACTGTACATCACCTGCTTCACTCATTTAAGAACAGACTATCTAATACAGGTACACCTCTCTACTAGCAACATGATTTAGCCAAGTTAGGAACCTAAGGACTGAAACGTGGTTTTGCCCACCTAAGAGTGAAGGGCATAGCGTCAAAGCGTCTCTCCACTTCACTGAAGAACATTCTGGAGGTCTTCATCTTCAGCCCATACTGCTTACTGGGGTCCCGTTTGTAGATGGTTGTCCTCTGACCGCCATCTCTTGCCTATGGTGTAATATAATGTCCATTTGTCTCCATTGTTTGAGATCTATGGGATTACGATCAAGATTTACAATGCCAGGTGTCGTTCGTAAAAAGGGTGGGTATCACTTACCTTCCCCTCTCCTGTGCTGATCAGCACATCCACGGCATAAACTTCATGAACCTCAAACTCTGCCTTCTCATGGTCCTTCCTGTTAGGAGACAAACATATGCTTGCCCATGCAAATTTTGCTGCAAAAAGTTGAGTGGCATTTCATTTGTTGCTATGTGGTTGCTTGCTTTAAGTCAAAAGAGGTTAGCCTGAAACTTTGTCCACAAGATTTCATCCAACAGGCAAAAATCTTACAGATAAAAGGCAATTTTTAATAAAACTAATACATATCCCCTTTATAAGCCGATACTGCAAGTAAACCATTTGTTGATCAATTTCCCCCAAAAATATAAACATTATGTCTCTGTGGCGGCATAAACACTTGCTGATTTGAGAAAATAAAGGAACAATATTTGGTTTTGTTTTATACCGTTGTTGATCTGTAGGGTTCTGGATAATAGTCTTCTCTCCATCAATAACATGTTGCTTTAGTTGATGGGACAGCATACCTATCCATGAGCAAAAGAGGAAAAATAAATAATAATGGCAAATACTTCAATGAACAATGGGCAGATCACAGTCAGATATTCATACTGGGTTCTGCAGATACTTTGAATTGCTTTGCTTTCACGTTTTGTGTCATAAATGTGATTAACGGGTTGGTTCAGCAAAAAATAAAACATGTTTGAACTTCCATTTATCATATGTGCACTATTTTATGCGTGTTGATTAATGTTTACTAGTGGTGCAGCGGATCATCACTGATCCGTGATCCGTTCGGATCAATGTCTTCGGTTCGGCACACACGTGATCCGCGGATTGATTATGAAAAAAAAAAAAAAAAACGTGCGCATGTTGTTCAGTCAACGCACAGCTTCGTCATAGCGAGCGGAGGAACGGAGAAGCTTGAACGCCCCGCGTCATTTCAGGTCTCTAGACCAGACTGCGACCAAAATTTGAGAGTGTGCGACTGAATTTTACATCCAGTCGCACATGTGCGACCAGTAAATTTGCCACACGTTAAACGCATGGTGGTAAAGCGTGAAGGGGCGCGTCAATGAATCCGTGACAAGAATAGCGCGCGTAAACATCTGTGGGAAGGAGACGGAGACAAATATCACAACCTGATGTGCGTCTGAGCAATCAGCGATCTATCGACTCGTTAGTCGTTACCTAGCAGCGAATGCAAACAAAATGAAAGTGGAACGAAAATACGATTAGGACCGTGGAGCAGCAGCAGCGATCCATTGACAAAATAAAGCCCCGAACTTGCCAGTCGCGGGCCGATCTCGCTCACGCAACACTGTTACTAGGAGATCCAGTGAAGAAATCCATTGAATTCGCCTCAGAATTAATAACATCAACACCACGAGATCCAGTGAGAAACACTCCGATTCGGCGCAGAGTTCTGTTATAAACCATATCAGATCAAACAGAGCTGACGTGGAAACCAGGAGAAACACTTATAGAAGGCTTTCAGTCCACAAATCAGCCTATATATGATAATGTGTAAGAAATAGTCAAATGCTTACAAGTAGCCTACTACACATCTTTTCCTTCAATAATATCATAAATAAATGTTTTATTTTTTTGAATTTTTTTATGTGATTACCAACACATTTTTTGTTTATCCTTTAAAGATTGTCCTAAAATGAAAAAAGTATGATGATATTTTCACTACTTTTATTAATTGATATTAAGACATTATAAATGATAATAACTAAGTTAATTTCATCTACACCCTAAATTAAGCTTAGTGATTTATTGTCAGCCCCAGTACGCTACCAGAATTTTTTTTTTTTTTTTTTTTTTTGTAGAACTCGCTGTGAGTTCTCATTTGAGGTGATGCTGCCCTCAACTTTCAGTCTGGAACCCTGTGAAGTTAAAATAAAACATAATATCATAATGTTAAGTCTATTTATTATTAAAGAATTTGTCAGTAGGCTATTACAGTTATTTTGGGGAAAAATGATCCGATCCGTGAGTTTTTTGATCTGTTGCACCCCTAATGTTTACGTGTCAATAAAAGCCTAAATAAAATCTGTTCATCATATAAAGCAATTGTGTGTTCAGAAGACTTGGATTAACCTCTCAATTCATATGGATTACTTTAATGATCACTTTATGAACTTTTTGAAGCATCAAGTTATGCATGTGTGGAATTTCATTAACTACACGATATCGGCACAATCCATTTATAGTGGTGATTCATAAAACTACAATGGGCTTCGAAACACAAGAATTGATCATTTTATCTCATATAGTGTCATAGTAGATGACATCCAACATTACAGCTGGATCATTACACATCATAGCTTTACAGCGTCCCAACAGAAAGACTAGTATGCGAGATCCGTCTCATCTGTGGCACTGACAATAGAGTGGTGCAAGTATGACACTCACTATGTAGGCCAACCGACAGTCAGCATCACACTGGTTCCCTCGACAAAAACCCAATAGGATTTTCCCATAGGCTTTTGGATTATCGCCAAATTAAAATTTGATCCACAAAAGATACATACACGTTTTGTCCATCAAGATAAATATCACAGATGAACAACTTTTATGAATTTCAAAGCCTAAATGCAGTTGCCAGAAGTACAAAGCTAAAGGTAGTCTATAAACGAACTACACCATGCTCCCACGACTTCAACGTCACATCACTAAGCTTCCGGCAACTTTCATTTTCCCAGAAAGTTGAAGTTATAATAGTTTATAAGAGCTCAGTTATAAGCATAACGAGACTGTAAAAGTGTAATGAGTTTGCCAGTTTGGCGTGATGACGTTTAATCTCCTCGACAGCCTCTGTAGTCTCATTTAACCACTTGTTAGCAACCGCCGTTTTCAAGACGCGCAACAGTTTAAAAAGAGTCAAGAGTGGGGTAATAATACTGATGTATTTTATGTCATATAAATAAAAGTGACTACTGGAATTGGTCCATTTTAGACTGGAATTAGTCTGGAACTGGTCTGTTTAATTGTGGTTGGTCTGTCCCAAATGAAATAATAGCAATAACTCACCCTCAATTGGATTGCACTTGAATGACTGGGCAATCTTGTTCCAGGCCTCAGTTACTTGATTGTTCTTCAAAAAGTAAATGGGGCAGATGGAAAAGATACAAGACTTTGCATGAGAAACAAACCATCACTATATTTGAATAAAAGACATACTGCCTATTCTCTACGATCTTGTGTTGAGGGGCTGGCTGATGGCTAACAGCTAATGATGTTAAACAGTTCCAACATTCTCTATTTTCCACATTAATTATGTGAATCATGTACTAACCTGGTTGCCTGGTTTGACGAGACGCAAAGCTGCTTCGGCACACAGGTGTGCTGCTTTGAGGACATCAGCTTTCCTTCCCGTCACAGGTGCTTCCTAAAAGAAATCAAAATTGTATCACAGAATTAGGGGATAAAGAACAGTCAACCGAAAAGTCACTTGTTTTGTGTCTGGGTTTATGTTGCAATTATCATGACACTTATTACATGGACATGACATTTTTATTGAATTATTCTATTAAGCAGTAGAAGAAACAGAATACTACGAGTGAAATAAACTAGGAAATTGGTTGCCTGGGAAGGGACATTTTCAAAACTTTGACCACTAAGGGACTGACTGAGCAATTAGAAATATCTCAGAAAGGCTTGTTATACTTTATAATTGCACTTTAAGAAGTCCATGAAGCTTTCTAAAATTAAAAATGTAGAAACAGTGGGGGGAAAAAAGTATATATATGCATGCACACACACCTTGGTAGCTCCAATAACAAAGCTATGTGCCACGTTGGAGATGAAGCCATCAACATGTACTCCTAAATCACTGTTGAGAGAATAAGAGATATTTATGAGGCAACATAGAAAAATAGACGTACAGCTGCAGGGAAACCTGAGCAAAGCCATTAAACTCCTGTGTTTTCAGAGACCACCCAAAAAGGTTTCATATAATGTACATTTATATCACTATACTGTGTTTTATTATCTTGACATTAAACTTCAGAAAACTAGTTAATGGCGCCGAGTTAAAACTAGTTAAGGGACTACTGATGGCAAATTTGACATCTTTCTCTCTTCTGACCACTCTCTCTATTTTTTTTCCTTAGAAATGCTATTGTGGATTTATTTATCTATTGCAAATTGAGCAGATGTGAATGCAAAAAATATACTTGTTGTAATTGTCCATTCACCACTATAGAAGTTTAACCAACTATGACTTCCTTCATAGTTAAAGGGTTAGTTCACCCAAAAATGAAAATTAAGTCATTAATTACTCACCCCCATGCTGTACCAACCCCGTTAAACCTTCGTTCGTCTTCGGAACACAAATGAAGATATTTTTGATTAAATTTGAGAGCTGTATAACTACCACATTGGCTCCTAAAGGACTGCCTCTTGACGGCCCAGAAAGTCAATAAAGAAAATGTTTAAATATCCCAAGTGACTACCGTGACTCAACAATATGTTTATCAAGCGACGCGAATACTTTTTGTGCGAAAAAACAAACAAAAATAACGAGTTTATTCGACTATTTCTTTACTTTCTTGTAGGCCAGAACGAGACTTCCTTAGATTTCCACGACGCATGCGCGAGAATTGCGATCTGAAGTAGTGTAAGCTGGTGTGAGCAGATCGCAAATCTCGCGCATGCGTCGTGGAAATCTAAGGAAGTCTAGTTCACTTTTTTGGGTGAACTAACCCTTTAATAACCCTGGAAATGTGAAAATGTCCATTGCTGTAAACCTTTGAGCATCTCCAAATGAATACAATAAAAAGGCCATTTTTAAAAAAGACACCATGTATCTGTTATGGCCACTTCAATGTTTCATTTTTATTTTTGAATTTCACCCCAAATTATGATACATGTTAATTTATTTGTATTGGGTTTGTATTATTTACTTGTGTATTTTATGTATATTTCTACTGAATTGTAATATTGGCACCCCCTTTTATTGACATATTTAACTAGTCACAGAATATGGCACTGAATCAGTTTTCAACAGCAATGTAAATGTGCGGGTGTTACTGTAAGACTAATGATCTAAGTCTTACAGTAGAAAATCTTACAGTGTACATCCAACTTAAACTCACCCTCAAACTGTTTCAACATGTTTTGATCTTCTGTTGAACACAAAAGAAGATATTTTAAAGAAGGTAGGCCATTGACTTCCACGGCCTAAAAACTATGCAAGTCAATGTCTACCGTCAAGTGTCTGGTTAACAACAATCTTTAAAATATCTTCTTATGTGTTCAACAGAAGAACAAAACCTCATAAAGGTTTGGATTTGGAACAACTTGAGGTTGAGTAAATTATGACAACATTTTCATTTTTGGGTGAACTATCCCTTTAATGGTCCAATGCTTCTACAAGGTCTAAAAATGATCAAGTGTGACATTAACGTGCAGAGTGAAACACAGAAAACAAGGGAACAAGCAGGAATACACAATCGGAAGGGGCAGAGACGGCACTGGGATGTCACTGAGGGATAGAGTGGAGACAATATGGGCAGAGGAAGGAAAAGACACGAGGGGGGTTTGCCTACATTTTCACCAAATCGCCATCTTTCAGCGTGTAGTCTGGGTCGCTCTTCAGGGGAGAGAAGTGGCAGACACAGTTATTGACTGACACACTGGTGGGGAACGCAATGCCTGCAAGAAAGGACAACCACCAATCCTCAACAAAAAAAAAAAAGTTCTGCATAATTTGTGAGGAGAGAAATATTTCAAATTAGACCATCAGATTTCTCTGAAGGAGACTAAACCTGAATGGGCTCTAAACCACAAGCGTTTAACAACATCTACCTTTCTTCATGTCCTTCTCCCTCTTAAAGATCTTCCCAGTCTCTGCCATGATAAAAGCATCTCCTTTCTCACAGAGGCTGAGAACTGATACTCCTGGTTTGGCTGCCTCGATGACCACTCGCAACGCCTCTAAAGAGAGAAGAGCACAAAAATAGACACTAAAGGTATGGTACACAAATTTTAGCAAAATGTCAATAGTGTACCAATTAATGAAGCATGGCTCACAAAAAAGTTACTTTGCGAATCCACACGACCAACTTGAACCTGCTGTGAAATTTGTGTGGGGAAATAGCTCTTACTGGAAATTCCCAATAGTGTGGATTCCTACTAAAATAACTGGATTCGGTCCAAGACAAGTTATATAAAATTTCCCAATGCTAAAGGCCATTGCACACCGAGTCCGAAATTCGCATCAGAAATTTTCGCACGTTAAAAAAAAAATTCGACCTCACGTTATGTCAGTCACGCTTGCACACCGCCTCCGAAACTTTCGTCCGTCATAAAATTAATCGGATCGGGTTCGATTTTCTGCGTTTTTCGCATCCAGCATTTTGAGAGGTCTTTTGACACTTCAGGGCCGGGGGGAGCTCGTCCTCAAATCATTGCACATATGCGCCGTGCTTTCAGTTTCGGTTTTCAATTCAATCAAGTGTTTGTGCTTATGTTCTCTTCTCTATATTGGATTATTAAATTAATAAACCTCCCCTTTCAATCAGATTGAAATTTAGGATCGAATAAGGTGTGATTGAGCAGCCTATTCGATAACTAATGTATTATTTGGGCACAATATACACAATAACTAGCTGTTCTGTCTGCCAAGCGCTTCCAACGGGCCGGCGCGGGTGTGTGTTTGTCCGTGTGTGTGTCCATACCTGGTCCATACCAGACACACTGCCAGTCTCCGTTCAGAATCGATTGGTTCACGGAAATTGGTGGTCTTGTTTTTAATATGTGGCTCCAGAATCGCTAGCAAAGCATTGAACTGTCCCACTGACATTCTGAGGTAAATTTTGAATCGCTCAGGATAAATTCGCAACTTCTTGATAAGGAACTCTCCTTCCTCTCGGCGCAATTTCAGGATTGGATGGACGTAATATTTTCTCTTTCTTCCCTTTTCAATAAGAGAGGGCAAAAATCATCCTCACTGCTTGACGAATCCATTTGGTATTTTTGCGTTTTTTCCCGCAAAGGTTTAAGAAATACGCAACGGACTCGGTGTGCAAGGTTTCTATGCGTGACGAATTTTTAAGCTGACGAACACGAAAATACGCATACGAATATTTCGTGCTCAGTGTGCAATGGCCTTTAGACTACATTTGGATTTACTTGGTTTAAAACCTTTTCAAAAGTATCTACAGAGTAAAACAAGTTTCTTAAAGGGGTAGAAGTATTACAGTCCATGATTAATGGACATTGGATTCTGACAAGATGAACACTGATGACAGTTGACTTTTATAGTAGAAGAAAAAAAATACAATGGAGTCAATTTGTATGGTTACCAACATTCTTTGGTTCAACTTGAAGGTGAATAAATGATGACAGAACTTTAATTTGTGGGTGAACTATCCCTTTTTAACATCGGATTTAAGGACATTGTTTCCTTAAAACAAAAAACTGTTCTTATACTGTGTTGGGACGCCACTTAATGTCCCAAATAAAATTCCTAAAATTTCAAAAACAAAGTCCTGAAGAAAAAAACACTTATAAAGGACTGTCACACTTTTAATTCTATTGACTTCCATTCATACACATGCAAATGCGCGAGACAGGAAACGCAAGATCATGTGAATTTCACTGTTTAAATGTTAAAGTTTGTTGAACTCTGACCACATGACAATGTGTGACTAACAGAAGTGTGTTAATGTTAAAACCGTCGCAGTGTCCATAGAAATTTGGTGTGCTCGAAGTCTGGGTGGCTGAGGCTTAAAGGGTTAGTTCACCCAAAAATGAAAATCCTGTCATCATTTACTCACCTTCATGACGTCCCAAACCCGTAAGACTTTCGTTCATCTTCGGAACCAAAATGATGATATTTTTGATTTCATCTCAGTGCTTTCTCAGCACATCTCACCATTGTGATGCTTCAAAACTTTCATAAAGAGATTGTACAACTAATTAATAGGAATTGAACTAATCCATGAGTCTCAATCACTTTATATGATGAACAGATTTAATTTAGGCTTTTATTCACATATAAATACTGATCAGCAAAACAGAAGCAAAACCGAACCTGCTTGATGCTCAAGTACAAACCTCATTTGGTTCTTGCTGAAGCTCAAACATGCTGTGTAACACAATAATGAACCTCATTGGTTCTTGCTGAAGCTCAAACATGCTGCGTAACACAATAATGGACCTCATTGGTTCTTGCTGAAGCTCAAACGTGCGGCCTAACACAATAATGGACTTCAATGGTTCTTGCAAGCCAAGCGAGCTTCCATTTACCACAACTGATGCGTGTGTTGATGAATGTTTGAGTAAATAAAAGCCTAAATTCAATCTGTTCATCATATAAAGCGAGTCTGTTTACAAAATTTGGACAAAACCGCTCGATTCATGGATTCATTTTACGCTCTCTTTATGAACTTTTTGAAGTGTCCTTGTGGTAGTTGCACAGGTCAGGTGAGTACAGAAAGATCTCAGATTTCGTTAATTCACAAAAATCTTACCGGTTTGGAACGACATGAGTAATTAATGACAGAATATATTACTGGGTGAACTATCCCTTTAACACAAAGAAGATTTGCAGATAACAGGTTCTTGAGCTTATATGATGGAATGAACTTCTCAAAAGATCTTAATTTCTTCTCAACAAAGACGAGAAATGTGGCAAAACTCAAATCACGGAGTCATCAATGGAGCTCAAAGAGTAGTGCACTACCATTCAAGTTCACTGTGCAAAAAATACAATGACCTATAGTCATTGGCACCGACTGTTCAGGAGTGATAATGTCAAAACAAAAGCTCCGTCAGCATCCCCTCAACATCTTCATGATGTTCACTGCCTGTGTAAGCAATGTTGACAGATAGGATGGGAAAGCCCTCAAGGCATTGATCTTCAATAGTGGACATACGCACGTAGAAAGCTCACACATATGCTATGCCTTTTAGGACTAACCCCTAACAGCTGGCATTGCGAGAGCCACAAGTGTCTACTCACTGACATGCACTGGGAGCTAATGCTAGCTAGCATTAGCTCCAGAAAGAGTCCCTCCATGCTGTAGCATTGCAAAAAGTACACACGCATTATAGACGTGCACTGAAGGAACAGTCATGCATTTAAAACAGGTCTTCAGTGGCTGCATATTGCATAAGGTCAGAGCGCTGGGATCTGATGTCCCGCACTGTTCATCTCGTCCTAACACATGGCATGCACGAGAGAGCAGCGTGGAGGCCCGTGTCACCGACTCAACACCTCCATCACTCATAACGTCAAACTCACGGTTGGCAATGTCACCGCCCATCTTGTATTTGGTCACGACCAAGTCCTCCGCGATGGTCTGCTCTTGCTGTTCGTCGTCGGACATAATTGTACCGGCTCTCAAAACGTCTCTCTGTCAGTACGTCGTTGAGCGGACAGCAGAAATCAGTCACGCTACCACAGTGGCTCGCCGTCCGTCAGGCTCCGCCCACGGCTTCCACGCACAGCGTAGCCACGCCCACTACGCAGCTACAACGGAGGTGTCGTCATATACGATGGCGCCAAAAGCCAACCGAGGCTTTTGGATATTTTGCAAAAAGGTCATAATAGTAAAAATATATGATTGAAAATGCCACAAAGCATTAACAAATCTACATATATATATATATATATTACTTAATCATAAGCTAAAGTAGGCTATAATACAGTCAGTGGCATCTGTGAAAATTTGACAAGTTCATGGAAAGGATAAAGATCAAATTAATTACTCACCCACTAATAGGTTCTCCATAACCATTTCAAACACAAACACACAGCATAAATAAATCTGTCTGGCTGTTCAGGAATTGTCTTTGTAGTTCTTACTATAGCTATAAACTAATATTAAAATGTGTTGAGAAACTACCACACAAAAAATGTGGGAGTATGAGAGCAAAGGTTTATATAGAAACATTTTTTTATTAAAAGTGTAAGACAACAGGTTTCAAACAGTAAATAAAAATCATTTCAAACTGTTACAAAGTTGAGAAAATACTTTAGTTTGATATGTTTGTACAAAACTATAGTTTCGCTGTAAAAGCTTGTTTACTGGCCATTTCATTTGAAATATAATACAAGTACTTCATTATGATTTGTTCATAAGGCATGCACAACACCTCTTAAAGAAAAACAACTTCACCCAAACTCAGCCAATTATGCTATACTGACATTATCAAAGAATTATTTGATAAATTCCAAATGTAAATATCCCAGATTTGACATTGGGGGATCATTCGAGTGCAATCTGAACAGACGCACAGTGGTGTGGCAGTAACAGCTATTGACTGAATTGGGCACTTCATGAACACTAGATAACATATATTTAAGAAGAACACAAAAGCACAAACAGCAAACTTATGGCTTCACTCGATGAGTTACACAAACTTGGCATTAACAGAACATTTTAAGTAACCACACTCTTACATACCATACATACACATCAAGATGTAGCCTAATGTAAAAATCAGTGCTTTCAACATGAAGCTCATTAATCTGGTAATTCAGGGACCTCCACCATACACTCTTAAAAAATAAAGGTTCTAAAAGAGGGTTTTCACAGTAATGCCACAGAACGGGTGTCCGATCCTGGAGATCTATGAGATCAACCCTGATCAAACACACCTGACTATCAAGAGTTCAGCTGCTTCAGTTGGGTTTGATCAGAGGTGGGACTGAACTTTACAGGGAGGTAGATCTCCAGGAACAGGATTGTGCATCCTAGCCATAGAAGAACCATTTTGGGTTCCCTAAAGCCAATTCACACTGCACTGACAGACGCCGACCAAGGACAACAGATACTTCGTCAGGTTTGCTTGGATCCATGTGTTACCCCTGTTGCTCAGTCAGCTTTTGTTTTTGCCGATCAATCGTCTGTTGGGTTGTGGAATGTATAAAAATTGGCTGTAATCTGGTGATTGTCCGTGTTAGTCTGCGTCTGTCGGTGTAGTGTGAATTGGCCTCTAAAACCTTTAAGAATAATTATTTTCTTATTTTCTTTTCTTACAAGCACTTTTGTAGTTTCCACCATTGAGAACCTTTTGTGGAATGGAAAGGTTCCATGAATGTTAAAGGTTCTTTATAGAACCATCAATGCAGAACCTTTCCTCCGGCGCAAAATGAACCTTTGGTCTAATAAAACTTATTGACTCTAATAAAACCACATTAATGGCACTTTTTGTTTTTACATCAAGAATACATTTTACATCAAAATACATTTATTTTGTCATGGTTGTATCAGTTTTATCATGGATCTGTGTCAGTAGAGTGCATTATTGACTAATATCCTGACCATCGGTCACGGAAGACAGTTCAACCTGCGTTTGTTCATTTGCATCAAGTTCCTTCAATCCATTCTCCGCCTCTATGTGCGGACAGCATTGGTTTTGTGAAACGACCTGCTGTGCCAGTAGTCAGGATTATCAAAAGCTTTATGTTCCATCCCTGCACGCACTTTTACATACGCTCCAGGCCCCGGTCCCCCTGAACACTCCCCGTCCCTCAGTCCCACACTCTCCTCGTCTTCTCCCTCCATGTTCTGGTATTCAGCTTCCGAGGCTCCACCTGCAGCCAACGAGTCCATATCCTCATATTCATACACTTCTCCTTCCCCTTCCATTAACCCCTGCACCCTGAGTGAATTCCTCAGCCGAGGCTGGCTGTTCGTGTACTGATAGTCATCCTCCACATATTCGTCTTCATTGTCTTGTGGCGATCTTTTGAGAAGAGGGTGGGAAACTGGTCTTGGGAGATGAAGTTTGACAACCATGTTGGTTGGTGGTCCTCCTCCTCCTCCAGCATGGATGTCCATGTACTCGTACTCAACCTCCTGAAGATCTAGATCCGCATCCATGTACTCGGCTTCACTGGAGAGGAAATCGCCATCGCTGTGACTCCTTTGTTCAGTCGAGGACTGGGAGAGACCTCCGCTACTTTCTGAGCCCTCGATCGACGACCTCTTACTGGGTCTGCCGGACCCTTGAGATTTGTGATTGCTGTACAACCCTGCAGGGTTGAAGGAGGCACTGCGGTTTCGGGGCGGTCGCTGATTGTAATCTTTAAGCAGCCCTGGTATATGGCTAAGTGAGAGAGTCTGGTTGTTCATATACTCGTATTCTTCACCTGGACCGTTGCGGACTTCTAAAAAGTCACCCGAATGACCTCTTGACAGTTTCCTTTGAGAACGTGTTGAACGTGATGATGGTAATAGAAGAGTTTCTGAAGAAAATCATAAAGCAAGACATGTGTTAACAGGAGTACTCATAAATATGAAAGTCAATGTCCACCTCAGATAAAAATAAATAAATTAATTAATTGCGATTGCGACTTTATTTCTTATTGCCATCAACCAAACCAATCGGCTATGATGTGAATCACAACACAACACAATCAAAACAATTATTTGAAGCAAAAATGTATTTGAAAATCAGACAAAAACTTAACAACTGTAATGAGGGAAAGAATTACAATCCCATGAAGCATTGTGAACAACTTAATCGAATTAAAAACAATATATAAAACTATTAATTTAAAGTTGTTGATTGGTAAAATATAAAATAAAAATATAAAAAAATATAGGTATAAGTGTTTTGAGAATATAGGGGGACCGACTCAATCATAGATATCATAGAAGGCTAGATGTCTTACGATGGAGTCTTTATCGCCATCACCGTCGGCCATCTTGTCACAGGCAAGCTGATGTAAGATGAGTGATCAGCACAAACACAAATACTCTTATCTCGTTGAAATTTTGACGAATTTTCAAACGGTTTGGTTTCTTACAAATGTTACGCAAATGGCTATAATTCGGGATGATTATTCATTTACACTTAATATTCATAAGTATGCAGTGTCATAATTACATCTCTGACGTTTAGAACAAACCAAACCGTTTGAAAATCGGTAGAAAATTGGTTTAAATAACCAAGTTATGGTTATTTAAAAAGTACACGCACCATTGAAACACAATGTTACGATTGAGCGAACTGCCTGTGACAAGATGGCCGCCAGGTGCGGATGTCACAGGACCTTACAAAGTTGACTCGTCAACATTTTGCAAAAATTATATAAAAGTTACATGCACACACATCTCTCTAATTTGCTTATCCTCACCTTTCTCAGGGCTTTCACCAAATCCAGGTAACACATATTCACTTTGGTCCTCTTCGCCTGTGGAAATTGTTTCTGGAGGCCCTGATAGGCTGTCCCGCTGCGACATGTAAGCGCTGTCCTCGCGATGTGTGACCCTCCTCATGCTGCCAACCAATGAGAAGTCATCGTTCATTTCCAGTTCCACTGCAGTTCCCTGTCCCTCCGAGCTCACAGAAACAGTGCACGCAGAGTCCAGTCGGGAACGAGAAGCCCATCCCGCCTGCAGCAAAATGAGGTGGACAATATATTGAGCTATTATAAGTGGTGTTAAGGCATACGCTGTAATATATGTGCAAGTCCATTATTCCTCGTTCATAACCCATCAAATGTTGTTTCTATATAGATGGTCTCAGCCTAAAACCATTGTACCAAAATGAGCTTTAGACATTATTGTGAACCACTGACCTGTACAGAGCTCTCCACACCAGGGATCATTGGTAGATATCCAGCAATATTGGAGGGAGTCAGACTTGACTGGTGTAATAATAAAAAGAAAAGCGTCAAAGTTATGCTGTTTAATTTGTAATTCAAACACCCTCCATAAATCATCTGACTATATACAGTGCGTTTTTGAAGGAAATTAAGACTTTTATTTAGTAAGCATGCATTAAATAGATCAAAAGTGACATTACAAACATTATCAAAGAATCCTGGAAAAAAAATGTGTAATGTTTTCCACAGAAATATTAATTAGTGAAGTAATGATGCTCAAAATTCAGCTTTATCATCACAGGAATAAATACAATTTAAACATAAATTAAAATAGTAATAATGTTTCACAATGTTCCTGTTTTTATTGTATTTTTTTATTACAAAATGCAGCCTTGCTGTGTATAGAATCTTCTTTCAAAAACATTGAAAAATCTTATCCCACGTTTTTGAACAGTAGTGTCTGTTAGTCAATTTTCAAACCATTATGTATTGATCATGGTCAATATTATATAACGTACCCGATGAGAATCAATACGCAGTCTAGAGAAGCTTCTAGATGGTGTTATATAGCGTGGCATGTCTATCGTATCTTCCAAGACTTCATCTTCCTGGTCCTCCAGGGCCACCCCTAGAATGTCCATCTCAGTTCCTCTCTGATGGGACTCATCTGAGGCCGAGTCAGGAGCTCTGTACTCCTCCTAGTGGAGGAACATCAATCAACAACGGTCAGCCAAACAGTTCCAAGTTCTGACATAACCAGAAAACAATGAAAGTGTCCGTTTGCCTTACTTTGATGACAAGATACCGAGAAGGGTCTCGGGCCATTCGGGTAAACTCATTGGCTAGCTCCTTAAAAGTTGGCCGAACATTTTCATCAATCATCCAACCTGTTTAAACATTTGCATTAGGAATGCACTGATATATATACATATTCTGACTGATACATGGTCAATAGCAAATAGATGGAAGTTCAAAAATGTCTTGAGCACCACATAAGCATATCAGAAGGATCATGTGACACTGAAGACTGGAGTAAAGATGCTGAAAATTCAGCTTCACCATCACAGGAATAAATTACATTTAAAATATATGAAAAATGTTTAAATAATATTTCACAATATTACTGTTTTTACTATATTTCACTATATTTAAGAGACTTCTGTCAAAAAATGTTGAATGGTATAGAGCAAATTCTATAACATTTTGTCAAAATCCATTAAAATAATAAAAAAGCAATTATTGTGAAATGCAAGTGAATTGAGAATAACAACATTATAATGTACAGTACGTAAATTTAATAATTGGTGTTTTTAAAAATTCTTTCCTGCAATCTTTAGAGAAGCTTTCGTGCAAACATGCCCTGCTAGATGTTTTATGAAATGGGATCAAATTCAATAGCATACTGTAAGATCAGTTCCACTTTGCATTATGGGATATAAGAAGACTCACATTTGACCATGACCATGTAGACATCGATGGTGCAGATCTGAGGTTGAGAAAGCCGTTCCCCTTTCTCTAACAGATCAGGTACTTCTTGTGGTCGCATAGCAGAGTATGGCTCTGCCCCATATGACATCATTTCCCAGACTGTCACACCTAGAGATAGAGAGGGCTTTTATTGAATCTCCAGCTCCAAAGTGCAGTATTTTACAGTACCATTTAATCTTGCAACACTCACCGTAACTCCATACATCACTCTGGTGTGTGTATCTGCGGAACAAGATGCTTTCAAGAGCCATCCACTTAATTGGCGTCTAGGATTTACGAACATTAGGAAAAAATGTCAGAGACAGAGTAGAGATTACAGGTTTGGGAACTGATTGGAATATCGGAGCAGTACATATACACTACATACACTAAATGTTGTTAAAAGAAGTCTCTTCTGCTCACCAAGGCTGTGTTTATTTAATCAAAAATTAGCAATATTGTAAAATATACAGTAATTACAATTTAAAATAACTTTTTTCTATTGTAATATATTTTAAAATTTATTTCTGTGATGTAAAGCTGAATTTTCAGCATCATTACTCCAGTCTTCAGTGTCACATGATCCTTCAGAAATCAATCGGATTTGATACTCAAGAAACATTTCTGATTATCATCGATGTTGAAAACAGTCGTGCTGCTTCATATTTTTGTAGAAATTGTAAAATATATATATTTTCAGGATTCTTTGATGAACAGAAAGTTTCATTTGCAATAGAAATAACATTATACATTTCTTTACTGTAACTTTTGATCAAGTTAATGCATCCATGTTGAACAAAAGTATTAGTTGTTTTAATCGTACTTACCCCAAACTTTTGAATGGTGGTGTATTATGGTTCAAAATATTAAGGAGCACAATTGTTTTCACCATTGATAATAAAAAGAAATGTTTCTTTAGAGAAAATATTTTAATAATACTTCACAAAATTGCTGTTTCACTGTATTTTTGATCAAATAAATACAGCCTTGGTGAGCATATGACTTTTCAAAAACATTAAAAAAGCTTTATTATTCCTAACTTTTGCCTGGCAGTGTAACTTGTAAGTCTGCTTTACCTTAACTTCATTGAAGAAGTATTTCTTGTCGTCAGGGTAAAGGAGGTCAGCGATGCCATAATCAGCTATTTGAACGATAAAGTCACTCTTGAGCAGAATGTTGCGGGCAGCCAGGTTCCTGTGGACCATTCTCTGCTCCTCTAGATAGTACATACCCTAGAGGGAGCAAGTGAGGAAAGACTTTAGTTTGTTTAAGTGGGCTTGAAATGATCTCAATACCTGAATACCTCAAAACACATAGCCAGACTTTCTGACCCACTCACCTTGGCAATCTGCACACACCAGTTGAGCAGTCTCTGAGGGTTGAGACCGTCTTTGCGCTGGCGGATGTGCTCCAGCAACGACCCCTGTGGACTGAGCTGAGTGACCAGCTGCAGACTGGGTCCCGGACAGATGCCTAAGAGCCGCACTATATACGGGTGGTCCAAACTCCCCATAGCCAACATATGCTGCGAGACAGAACAGAAATCATTCCGAATGTAATTTTGTGTGTACGCTGTTTTTTAATGTTTTTTTTTTATTAATGGATGGTTAACATTGTGACAGAGTAATACATATTAATAGTCTTATAAATGTCTTATATATCTCACTATGAACAAATAAAAAATTCAAATTAAATGAACATGAATTGTGTTCAATTTATTAATCACAGTGCAACCTAATCCAAAGTTTGGGGTTGGTGTGATTTTGTACTTTTGTGAAGTTTTGTACTCAACAAACTGCTTTTGAGTGATCCAGAAATACAGTAGATTTGATAGAAAATGATATTTTAAAATGAATTAAAGTAGTAGGCTAAACAACTAATTAAAATTGTAATAATATTTCAAAATATAGGCTGTGAGTAGTATTATTTGCTCTCTGTCTTTAGCTCATAAACACACATACACTCAGAATGTCTATCAAGTGAACAGAAGGGACAGTTAGATTGTAGAAATCACTCAGTTTTTTCACTTCTGTCTGTTGATTTTTAAACGCACTGTGTACTTTATTTTTTGCACGTATAATAAATAGAAGATTGAGGGGTTTTTTGACACTTTTTGGAAAGATTTGTGTGCGTGTCTTACATCTGTAAGTTCCTGAAAGGTCTGTCGTCCTGTACGGTCTTGGATAGTCTTGATGGCCACTGGAATCTTTACTGTGTCTCCTTCTGGTATCCAAACTCCCTGTGAAGATACAAACGAAAAAGGAGAACTAAACAAGGAGCCAAATTAAAAAAAGACACCAATTTATTAGGCAAACACCTAGAGAAAATGGTTCAGTAACTTATACGAGTTATTGTCAGGTTTCAGTATGAGCTCATGTAATGACATCAGAGTGTGTAAGTACCTTGTGCACAGAGCCAAACACTCCAGAGCCGAGAAGTTTGATCTTTCGTAGTTCAGACCCTCTCAAAATCCGAGCGTGAACTTTCACGCCTTTTTCTCCGGGTTCCAGTGGTTCAAAACTCTAAATGCATTTTTAAACGTTATATGCAACACTTCAATAATTCAATTTGTTGAATTCATTTTGACTATATGCACACACCTCTCCACTCTGCAGATATCTCCTCATGGCACGTTTTTGGCGGATAGCAACACTTCTGCGATACAGAACACTCAGCACAAACACTGAGAATGCGACCATCACCCCGAATATAACGCTCAGCACTATTGCTGTCACCGGCAAGCTGCAACACAACATGTTTACACCATTACATGCCGGCTGGCAACTACAGGTGATACACCGATCGCACCAGTAGAGGGAGACACTCACCCAGCAGCTGACCTGGATGAATCCACACAGTCATTCTGACCTGGACCCAAACATCTGAGATAGAAAATATACAGAATTAATTGACGGCAAATATATTATAGTTACAATGACATGCACAACATGTATTTTACTGCACTTTAATTGAGCCTCCTCACCCCAGGGTGCAGTTGGCATGGCATGGTTGGCATTTGTGCTGGCCACTGGGGAACTTATAAATGATTAGCCCATTTTCCCCCTGAACCCCCTCTGGACACGAGGACACGCAGTACGGCCCGTCCTGCAAATGCACACATGCTTCACACTCATCAGCACCCTGCAGGACAGATGAGATGGAGAGATTACGTAATAAATCAAACAATCTGTGCAAACAGCGAGTGGCATTCTACCAAAGAACAAAAGATTACCGGTCCTCTGCAGGTGTGTTTGTAGTGCTGCACCGCACACTCCTGGTGACACGGCATACACTCTCCTTTAGGTCCTGCAAACTCGCGTTTTTCACTGTGGAGAGGTTCAGAAAATCTATTTTCTCAAAGCAATAAATTATATATTTTTTTTCTTAACTACAACTCACATATCAAAAGGTCCCTTTGGGAGTGTTTCAGGCCTTGTCAAATAAATTCAAAAACACGTTATGAAGCGCTGTCAAGAGCATGCCACACCAGCAGGCGGCGATATAACCCTAACCGTAAAGACACGTTGGCCGAGTGCTGAAGTGATGACGTCACTTTGTAGGACAACTCGGAAGCCTATGCATTTTCCCCATAGACTTTTGGAAAATCGCAAAAAAATAAGATCTGTGTTTAACAAAGAGTTGTGACCCTTACACGTTTTGTCTATCAAGATATCAGTACAAGTTAATCAAAAATTTATTTGAAGCCTATTAAGTTTTTAAAAAACACAAAAAGACACAATAAAGTTTAAAAATCCGCAAGCTGGTTATAACTGTGTGTATAATGTCATAGATCAAAACGTGAAAATATTTAGAGGCTTTTCTCACCACAGACCTTATTTCATGGGTTTTAGCAAAAACCCATTCAAAAATCCCATAGACTTTAGAGCGAGGGAACCGGTAGTGCTAAAATGCTAACTCACTCCCGCGTTTTGGCCTACAGAGTGACGTCGTTCCGGTAGGCGGATAACGGCACAGCAGAAGCGCATACTCTGACGTTGCAACGCAAAAACCACGGTTTTACTGTCTACATGACAACACTGTAAGGTTCCGACGTTTCTGAAAATCCTCACCCTGGCAGGGGTTTTCAAAAATATTCGGTTTCAGTGACCTGATACTGCGTTTCTGTGTGGACGAACGGCCTAACCAAGTAAAAAAAAGTCACGGTTATAAAAAAATACCCGTGTCCGTGTGGACAAGGCCTCAATCTCTCTAGTTGACTACCCAGGGAGTTGGGCATTTCTAAGCACTGTTTCAATGTCAAAATCATTCCAGTACACTGAAATGTTCATTCCAGAGAAATTCCACTGATTTCACAATAGACCAGAAATATCACAACCCTTTCAGCTTCTTTGTCATCAGAAATGGTTATGAACGCATATGTCATACACAGTTACAATGAAGATGCATGCCAATACAGTACTATAGGGAAATTTTGGTGCCGAATGAGAGATACTGACCCTGACAGGAAGTTGCAGTGTGGTACACATGTTCCTCCTCTACTGTAGTTCTTGCAAGACAGACACTGATCGGGTCCCGGACCCCAGCAGCCCTCAGATGAACACAGGGGATCACACGCATGGCCTTCTTTAACTATACAAACACACAGCAATACTGAATTTGAGACTTTTTTAAACAGTCAGTAATGATTTGATTAGTGATACAGATATTTAAAGGGTTCATTCACCCAAAAATTCTGTCATTAATTACTCCCCCTCATGTC
>NW_024121355.1:2965597-3200305 GCF_016745375.1 Pimephales promelas | reverse complement strand
CCGTCTGTTATGGCCACTTCAATGTTTCATTTTTATTTTTGAATTTCACCCCAAATTATGAATACATGTTAATTTATTTTGAAGGGGTGGTCAAAATCCCTTGCCTCTTCAGTATATATATCATAATATCATTTTAAATGATTATGTATTTCTTTATAAAATCAATAATGAAGTATATTCATTGTTACTTAAACATTTATTGACATAAATGTATTCTTTGTGCTTTTGCTTGTGAAATAATATTCTTAAATGCATGCTGATGTAAGTCACCAGCTTCTTTTAGGTGCACAAGGCCATTTGTCTCTTTCTCTGGTCTCAGGAGAAAGGTTTATGGATCCTAAAGGGCGTCGTGAACACATATGTCCAACACATATGATACTTCTCTGTACAGATGGTCAAGCTATATTGAGCATTGCTTTATTGAACTTTAATTGTTATATTAAACTGTATTCTTTCTATTATATTGCTTTCTGAGAAGCAAATGTTATCTGTTTTTCTCCCAAACGAGTGAATGTTTTACCATTATGTTTTGGTACACTTAACTGATAATAAGACGCTCAGACTCTCTTCAGCCTTGATGGGAGCTCCTATTTGCTAGTGTCCTATGTGAATGTAACAGTGAAAATAATAGGGAATAGGGATTTGGTTTATTATGTTTGAGTGTTAAAACATAAAGGGTCATTGAAGCCAACAGTTTAAGGCACTATTTCTTTGTTGAAAGTCTTACTCCAGTTAGACTAAAGTTTAGTGCTAGTCTTCTTGGTTGCAGGTTAAGCAACCACTGCCATTATTGGGAGATTGAATGAGTTGTTGTTCTGGACACACTGGCGCCAGCAACCCAAATCTGTGACCTGGAAGGTCATGACGTGCCTCATCGATGGAGATATGTTTCGTCTATCTGTATATGTGTGGAAAATTACTGTGTTTATCTATATCTTAGCCAATGAGAATCATTCAACGTGTAAGCAATGACGTAGCTTAGACCTTGGAAACAGTATAACTGCTGTGATTGTTGTAACTGTAAGGGGGCGGCCTACGAACTCCTGAGGGAGTCTTGAAGCTGACTTCTGCTGATGAAATGGCAAACTATGTTCAGTAAAACTTTCTTTAATTTTTATAATTCCGACTCCGGGTCTTCATTCTTCATATCTGGTTCTGGGTCCTTTAACTGTTAACCCCTAACAAGTTTGGTGGAGGATGCGCGGGCAATTATTCTCGTGACACCCCTGGCAAATCAACAAAAGGTAGTAAGCTTTTGTTAATTGATAGGGCTGTCTGACTGGAAGAGATTTGGAAGGAGGTCGGGAGAGTCTTCATTCCGATGAGCGAGTGAAGAAGTTAATTATACTAAAGTTTAAAGTATAAAATGAAGTCGCTGATAGCATTGTTTAAGGTTTAAAGTTAACAAGAGCAGACAGCGCAAGTGAAGCGTGCTTTGTGGGGGCCCCACTGGGCCTGGGCATTGTTGGTGTAGCAACACCCCAGCAAAGTACGTCCCTGGATTGGGTTTAAGTTCCAGGGCACCGCGAACCTACTCTATCTCTTCCATCTCAGATAGGGGTACCCCGAATTTAGTGGATTAGGCAGTTAGGGATACTAACAAAAACAGGGTTGTTTGCCAGGGATGCATCAGGAACGATTCCGGGGAAAAATAAATAAAAAGTTGGGACCCAAATTGGCGTGGACCAGTATATGTAACTGTGATTTTGCAGTATACTTTGCAGTTTCATCACGCAGAAGCCAAGCTGAGTTGTTCAAAGATTGCCGCCTCCATTTCTGCAATAACTTCAGGTGAGTATGAACTATGATTAAGATATGGCAGAAAAATTGGATAACTTAATCAGTAATTTGAACAGTCCTAAAACAAATAGTGCGACAGAAGAGAGCAAATGCTGTAAATAGCTGTGCTCTGAAGCCCTCACTTTGAAGACATTTGCAGAAATTATTAAGTAAATGGTAGACAGGATTTTGAGTCTGAGTGGAAATTTAAACGACAACTTGACTGGTTATAAAGAAACTAAAAGATGAAAATGTTTAGCCTCTTATTGCTAATGATCATTACAAAAAGCAAGTAGAATAAATTCTGGGGCGGGAATAATTTCCCTAGGCAAGTGATTAAAGTTAAACTGAAACTTTGTGAAAACAACTTAGAAATATTTTGAGCATTTCGATGCAGCTTCTGAAAATTAATGTTCTGTCAATAATAATGATGAAGATTATGATTGGGCTATTGTGATTAAATCCGCCACTGGCGGACTGTAAAAGAATACAGAGAACTGCTTATCAGTGGCTCTGTGTGCATTCCTGAATGGGTCACACACTGCTTCAAGTGTGTGCAGTAAGTTGGAGCAGATAGAGAGTGTTTTAATTGTGGTCAGCAGGATCATTTAACGCGTAACTGTAAATGCCCACAGAGAAGGTGTTTCAAAATGTGACAGACAACACATTTCTGGTATTAATGTGGGTTTGGAAGTAGATCCGTGTTTAAATGACTGCATTAACATTTTTCATCTGAGAAATAAGAGATAAAAACTAGGTCAAGAGAGTCCTTTTGAAGAAAAGATCTATAATAGTAATTTTTAAAAGTGAATTGATGAATAGGCCTACAGTTTGATGTAAAATGAATGACTCCAACAAATGTAAGTTGCAAAATATATCAAAGTAACTAAAAGGATGATTGCGTTTTAATTAAACATTTTAAAAAGGTGTTAGATGATCTAGAGAGACTAATCGCACAGATGATTTACAATAACTGCAAAAGTATCACAAGCAGAGAGTGCTTGCCTCGTCAAAGTTAGTGTGAATCCTAATTGGAGACTGATAAACTCCAAGAGAAAACTTAAGTCAAATATTAAGCAATGGTTGAGAACTTGACGATTAAAATTGAGATTGAGAAATGAGAAACGTTATTGAGAACTAGAATAATTATTTTTATTTAAGAACAAATAAGCAGAAGCAGTACTTTATTGGCAGTTGTTGAATGCTGATTAAACAAACAACTTGAGAAGTTGACCATGAAAGAACTAGAAGCCGATGTTTAGCTTTCAAAAAGATAAGTTTGTTTGGGGCTGTAATGAAACAGTTTGCTTATCTGAATCTGGTGTGTGCTGTGGCTGAAAACTGCCAGTGCAACAGAGACTCAATCTGAGAGGAAATTAGTAATGCCTAATTCCCTGATGTGGGCAAAAGACAAATGTAAATAATGTTTATTTGAAACCGTATGTAATTTCTGGCAAAGATGCCTTAAGTTGGAATAGAGTTAAACGATGGGATAAAGTTTGATGTTAGAAGTTTATGAGCGAGCAGTACCAGTACTGAATCCCTCACAGTCTCTCTCTCATTCAATGTCAGCTAAAGATGTTATCTGAGCCTGTGTCATTAGTGATAATAAGCTATTTGTATTAAAACACAGTGTTTCAGTTGAAGATCATAGACACAGAGATGTTAAGAGAAATCATTGCCATTCAGAGGCAATTTGTATTTTAAATGTTTTAAAAGCAAAACTGAAGGACTTTCAAGAAG
The DNA here is from genome assembly GCF_016745375.1 of Pimephales promelas. The sequence continues at coordinate 3,196,783 of NW_024121355.1, read as the reverse complement.
TCATTAAAATAATATATAGACGAAACTAGATAGATCTTTGACTAGGTTGTTTGTGAACCAATAACTTATTTGTCTGAAAATCTTAGTCCCCACCATGAAACGGGGGCGGGGCTGATGGCTCCGCCTACAGATGAAGTGCACTGAATGTACAGTTGTGATCTAAATCCACTGAGTAGCTAGTTGCTGCTTTTAAGATGGTTAATGGATTTAAGTGATTGAATACTGTTGTTATTAACCTGTCTCCCTGTGTTACAACTATTAGGCAATCCGAATGGCCCTGGTGACTCTTGAATATTTTTCCTAAGCTCCAGAAACAACAGATTTTGTTGAAGAAAACGGTTTTGAGAAAATGGCGGTTACCATGTGTGCACGAGTGGTCATCTCGATGACGGGTAAGACCTTCTTTGGCCAAATAGGAGGCAACCTAAGGCAGGGGGATCACGCAGACACTGGGCATCTCCTGATGGAGGTGTTTATGTGAGGTTGGGTATGAGAGTGGACGGATGTCTGCGAGGCCAACAGCATCCTGTATCGTTAGGGGGGATGGAGCTGTGAGGAGTCACGGCAGTCTGCCCCAGGAACGTAAGTCCCTCTATCCCACTCACCAGAAACCGCATTCACTGCATGGCTTGTTTCTCATTGTGACAAGCTCTATGTATGCCAGGGGACCACACCCTGATGGAGATTATAGATAAAGAGCTAACAGGAATTGGGCTTTCGGGGTTCAGTCGGGGCCATGAAGTGATTCCCATTAGTTGTTGTGGAGACACCAATAAAACTTTTGGATGTCGGTTACCTTATGCAAGGAAAATTATAGTCTAGATTTAGAATATGTCTAACATAGTTTTGACTCCTGAAGGTCGTTAGACATGGTGGTGACTAAAGATGAAGACAGCTTTTATAGATTTAAGAAAAGTCTGGATAACAAAGGTGAATGGTCAAAGGATACTGTAATGAGTTTAAATGTTGTCTAAGTTACAGTCTTAGGAGGCTGTTAAAAAGATTATTTTGTTATAGTGAGAGAGACTTGAGTGGAGGAAGGGATGGAAACTGTGTCCGCCTTTCTGTTTTGGCCTGCTAAAGGAAGCTTAAACAAAATAATGTTAATGAACCAAAACAATCCAGCTGACTGTCTAAAAGTAAATGAATAATAGCAGGCATGCTTTGAAACTGGTTTAGAGACCATAAACAATTAAATAAAAGCTACAAAAAAAAAAATGTTGATTACTAAACTGTAAAAAAAATATTGTTGGTTTAACTTTAAAAAAAAAGTAAGTAACCTGGGTTGCCTTAAAATTTTAAGTTTATTGTGAGTTAAAACAGGAGGAGATTAATTTAATCCTCAGAAACTCAAAATAATAAGTTATCTCAACTAAATAAATTATTATAAAGTTGATTTGACAAAAGAAAATATGTTGTGATAACAAATCTTGAAAATATTTTTTATAGTGTATGAATGTGTGTATATTTTTGGTGACGGCACTTTATGTTTTATATGTGTTGGTTTGGGGACTATTATTTCCTGATTTTGAGGATATTGTATCATTAACCTCTGGAATGAGTGTTTTAACATTACAGATGGGTTAAGTGGAATGACAAACTTTTAAAAAGTTGACATTTCTGAGTCAATCTGATGAAAAGACAATACAGAACATGGGACGAGCTTTAATTGGAGTGGTTTTCCAGCTCTGTCTGCTATTGGTGATTATTAATAATTTTGTCATTTATGATATTGTTCTGAATTACTCTCTGGATTAGTATGTTAAATAAACTGGAATTGTAAAGTTGAAGATTGCCGTCCATTATGGGGTAAAAACTCTTCTCTAAATTCAACTGAGGGTCTACATTTAAATAGACGACTATGTGGGATCTTAATGATAAACGTAAATAAAAGAAATTATAGACTTGACGGCAGAGAGAAAAAGTGACACATTGGCTGAGTCACTATCCAAATTATCCAGAGTGAGCTCCCTCATTTTTTTATGAAAGGCCGGTGGGCGAACAAAGGAGGAGTGAATATAACTTCTTCAGAAGTTTTTATTTCTCAAACCATTGAATGGATGTTTGACATTAGATGTCTAAGAAAACTACAATTTAGTTAATGAAGGTTAAATGAGAAAGCAGCTTTATGGCTGTCTTAGAGGTTGCGATGTGAGTAAGATAATATTTTCGTTTCTGTAAAAGTGTAAAGATAAGTGGGACTGGGATATTATTGAGATACTGATAATATTTTTGGACTTCTATTTTTCTAACATTCTTTAGACTAACCATTTGAAAGACAAATACTGTAAAAAGTAGTTATAAGGAAAAATAAAGTTGAAATTAATGATAAGAAACCAAGGGTATTGAAGAATTAATAAAATAAGTGTCACTAGGCTGACAGCGGTGAGAGACTTGTTGGAAGAGGGAAGTGAAAAACAAAAAGGTTGTTTTGTGAGATATGTTTGTGTGGATTGTAAGCAAACAATTATATTGATCAGATGAGTAGTGTAGGTAAATATTTAAAGATAGAAGAAATATAGGTTAAATTACGTTTAAATGGTATGAAATATTTCAGAATAAAAATAAGGCATTGTATGATTAACAGGGTTTAACGTGATATAAAGATAAGGAATGGACAAAAGCTTTATTAAGCAGAATGGGGAAAATTCTGTATTTTAGTGGTAAAATAATAATTAAACTGATGATGTGGATTTGTTTTATTTTATTACTATTTTTGAAACAATAATAATAAAACAGGTGTAAGATGTTATACAATTAAACTGATACATGCTTTGTGACCGTAAACTGATTGATAATTTCAGTAAAGACTTAAAAGTGCTTGAATCGATCAGTATCAGTAATCTTATTAATATTTTATTTTTTTGTTGTTATAATTTTTGTTAGACAACCATTGTGTTTTGAACCTAAAGGGTCTATAAAGGGGGTAGTGAAAATAATGGATTAACTATCCAACGTTGTTTATGATAAAAGGATTTGAAAATTATGGTTTTAAATAAATGAATAAAAAATAGTGCTTATATTCTGGTATTCATGATTATAGAATGTCCTTATTTAGGATCTGACTAGTGACTGCGGGTCTAGCCCATGCTAGGAATACCGCAACAGTGCTTGTTTATTTAGCCCGGCTTCCAGAGAATAAATATGTACTTGTTTCGTAATCAGTTATGTGTTTTATAAAAATGTTAACCTGACTGATAAATTAAGGAAGGATGACATTGATGTCCTGTTGTGAGTGGAAGGTGGGAGAGCCTCTTAATGGGGACTGGAATTTTTAGTATCCAGCATGTCCGTGACGAGATGAAGAGACAAGTGTGACCCATCAGGGGAGCATGCGTCACCACTCCCCCTTTCCGTAGTGACCTCACTGGTTAGACCAGACGTGGCGGTATTGGACCCCACATTGGTCTAAAACGGGGGACTGAAGGGGTGGTCAAAATCCCTTGCCTCTTCAGTATATATATCATAATATCATTTTAAATGATTATGTATTTCTTTTATAAAATCAATAATGAAGTATATTCATTGTTACTTAAACATTTATTGACATAAATGTATTCTTTGTGCTTTTGCTTGTGAAATAATATTCTTAAATGCATGCTGATGTAAGTCACCAGCTTCTTTTAGGTGCACAAGGCCATTTGTCTCTTTCTCTGGTCTCAGGAGAAAGGTTTATGGATCCTAAAGGCGTCGTGAACACATATGTCCAACACATATGATACTTCTCTGTACAGATGGTCAAGCTATATTGAGCATTGCTTTATTGAACTTTAATTGTTATATTAAACTGTATTCTTTCTATTATATTTGCTTTCTGAGAAGCAAATGTTATCTGTTTTTCTCCCAAACGAGTGAATGTTTTACCATTATGTTTTGGTACACTTAACTGATAATAAGACGCTCAGACTCTCTTCAGCCTTGATGGGAGCTCCTATTTGCTAGTGTCCTATGTGAATGTAACAGTGAAAATAATAGGGAAATAGGGATTTGGTTTATTATGTTTGAGTGTTAAAACATAAAGGGGTCATTGAAGCCAACAGTTTAAGGCACTATTTCTTTGTTGAAGTCTTACTCCAGTTAGACTAAAGTTTAGTGCTAGTCTTCTTGGTTGCAGGTTAAGCAACCACTGCCATTATTGGAGATTGAATGAGTTGTTGTTCTGGACACACTGGCGCCAGCAACCCAAATCTGTGACCTGGAAGGTCATGACGTGCCTCATCGATGGAGATATGTTTCGTCTATCTGTATATGTGTGGAAAATTACTGTGTTTATCTATATCTTAGCCAATGAGAATCATTCAACGTGTAAGCAATGACGTAGCTTAGACCTTGGAAACAGTATAACTGCTGTGATTGTTGTAACTGTAAGGGGGCGGCCTACGAACTCCTGAGGGAGTCTTGAAGCTGACTTCTGCTGATGAAATGGCAAACTATGTTCAGTAAAACTTTCTTTAATTTTTATAATTCCGACTCCGGGTCTTCATTCTTCATATCTGGTTCTGGGTCCTTTAACTGTTAACCCCTAACAATTTGTATTGGGTTTGTATTATTTACTTGTGTATTTTATGTATATTTCTACTGAATTGTAATATTGGCACCCCCTTTTATTGACATATATAACTAGTCACAGAATATGGCACTGAATCAGTTTTCAACAGCAATGTAAATGTGCGGGTGTTACTGCAAGACTAACGATCTAAAGAAGATATTTTAAAGAAGGTAAGCCATTGACTTCCATGGCCTAAATACTATGCAAGTCAATGTCTACCGTCAAGTGTCTGGTTAACAACAATCTTTAAAATATCTTCTTTTGTGTTCAACAGAAGAACAAAACCTCATAAAAGTTTGGATTTGGAACAACTTGAGGTTGAGTAAATTATGACAACATTTTCATTTTTGGGTGAACTATCCCTTTAATGGTCCAATGCTTCTACAAGGTCTAAAAATGATCAAGTGTGACATTAACGTGCAGAGTGAAACACAGAAAACAAGGGAACAAGCAGGAATACACAATCGGAAGGGGCAGAGACGGCACTGGGATGTCACTGAGGGATAGAGTGGAGACAATATGGGCAGAAGAAGGAAAAGACACGAGGGGGGTTTGCCTACATTTTCACCAAATCGCCATCTTTCAGCGTGTAGTCTGGGTCGCTCTTCAGGGGAGAGAAGTGGCAGACACAGTTATTGACTGACACACTGGTGGGGAACGCAATGCCTGCAAGAAAGGACAACCACCAATCCTCAACAAAAAAAAAAAAAGTTCTGCATAATTTGTGAGGAGAGAAATATTTCAAATTAGACCATCAGATTTCTCTGAAGGAGACTAAACCTGAATGGGCTCAATGGGCTCAAATGGGCTCTAAACCACAAGCGTTTAACAACATCTACCTTTCTTCATGTCCTTCTCCCTCTTAAAGATCTTCCCAGTCTCTGCCATGATAAAAGCATCTCCTTTCTCACAGAGGCTGAGAACTGATACTCCTGGTTTGGCTGCCTCGATGACCACTCGCAACGCCTCTAAAGAGAGAAGAGCATAAAAATAGACACTAAAGGTATGGTACGCAAATTTCAGCAAAATGTCAATAGTGTACCAATTAATGAAGCATGGCTCACAAAAAAGTTACTTTGCGAATCCACACGACCAACTTGAACCTGCTGTGAAATTTGTGTGGGGAAATAGCTCTTACTGGAAATTCCCAATAGTGTGGATTCCTACTAAAATAACTGGATTCGGTCCAAGACAAGTTATATAAAATTTCCCAATGCTAAGACTACATTTGAATTTACTTGGTTTAAAACCTTTTCAAAAGTATCTACAGAGTAAAACAAGTTTCTTAAAGGGGTAGAGGTATTACAGCCCAGCAAAATATGATTAATGGACATTGGATTCTGACAAGATGAACACTGATGACAGTTGACTTTTATAGTAGAAGAAAAAAAATACAATGGAGTCAATTTGTATGGTTACCAACATTCTTTGGTTCAACTTGAATGTGAATAAATGATGACAGAACTTTAATTTGTGGGTGAACTATCCCTTTAATACTTTTTAACATCGGATTTAAGGACATTGTTTCCTTAAAACAAAAAACTGTTCTTATACTGTGTTGGGACGCCACTTAATGTCCCAAATAAAATTCCTAAAATTTCAAAAACAAAGTCCTGAAGAAAAAAACACTTATAAAGGACTGTCACACTTTTAATTCTATTGACTTCCATTCATACACATGCAAATGCGCGAGACAGGAAACGCAAGATCATGTGAATTTCACTGTTTAAATGTTAAAGTTTGTTGAACTCTGACCACATGACGATGTGTGACTAACAGAAGTGTGTTAATGTTAAAAACCGTCGCAGTGTCCATAGAAATTTTGTGTGCTCGAAGTCTGGGTGGCTGAGGCTTAAAGGGTTAGTTCACCCAAAAATGAAAATCCTGTCATCATTTACTCACCTTCATGACGTCCCAAACCCGTAAGACTTTCGTTCATCTTCAGAACCAAAATGATGATATTTTTGATTTCATCTCAGCGCTTTCTCAGCACATCTCACCACTGTGATGCTTCAAAACTTTTATAAAGAGATTGTACAACTAATAATAGGAATTTAACTAATCCATGAGACTCAATCACTTTATGATGAACAGATTTAATTTAGGCTTTTATCCACATATAAATACTGATCAGCAAACATAAACAGAAGCAAAACCGAACCTGCTTGATGCTCAAGTACAAACCTCAATGGTTCTTGCTGAAGCTCAAACGTGCGGCGTAATACAATAATGGACCTCATTGGTTCTTGCTGAAGCTCAAACGTGCGGCGTAACACAATAATGGACCTCATTGGTTCTTGCTGAAGCTCAAACGTGCGGCGTAACACAATAATGGGCCTCATTGGTTCTTTCTGAAGCTCAAACGTGCGGCGTAACACAATAATGGGCCTCATTGGTTCTTTCTGAAGCTCAAACGTGCGGCGCGTAACACAATAATGGACCTCAATGGTTCTTGCTGAAGCTCAAACGTGCGGCGTAACACAATAATGGACCTCATTGGTTCTTGCTGAAGCTCAAACGTGCGGCCTAACACAATAATGGACTTCAATGGTTCTTGCAAGCCAAGCGAGCTTCCATTTACCACAACTGATGTGTGTGTTGATGAATGATTGAGTAAATAAAAGCCTAAATTCAATCTGTTCATCATATAAAGCGAGTCTGTTTACAAAATTTGGACAAAACCGCTCGATTCATGGATTCATTTTACGCTCTCTTTATGAACTTTTTGAAGTGTCCTTGTGGTAGTTGCACAGGTCAGGTGAGTACAGAAAGATCTCAGATTTCGTTAATTCACAAAAATCTTACCGGTTTGGAACGACATGAGTAATTAATGACAGAATATATTACTGGGTGAACTATCCCTTTAACACAAAGAAGATTTGCAGATAACAGGTTCTTGAGCTTATATGATGGAATGAACTTCTCAAAAGATCTCAATTTCTTCTCAACAAAGACGAGAAATGTGACAAAACTCCAAATCACGGAGTCATCAATGGAGCTCAAAGAGTAGTGCACTACCATTCAAGTTCACTGTGCAAAAAATACAATGACTTATAGTCATTGCCACCGACTGTTCAGGAGTGATAATGTCAAAACAAAAGCTCCGTCAGCATCCCCTCAACATCTTCATGATGTTCACTGCCTGTGTAAGCAATGTTGACAGATAGGATGGGAAAGCCCTCAAGGCATTGATCTTCAATAGTGGACATACGCATGTAGAAAGCTCACACATATGCTATGCCTTTTAGGACTAACCCCTAACAGCTGGCATTGCGAGAGCCACAAGTGTCTACTCACTGACATGCACTGGGAGCTAATGCTAGCTAGCATTAGCTCCAGAAAGAGTCCCTCCATGGAACAGGAGGAACAGGAGCACTGAAGGAACAGTCATGCATTTAAAACAGGTCTTCAGCGGCTGCATATTGCATAAGGTCAGAGCGCTTGGATCTGATGTCCCGCACTGTTCATCTCGTTCTAACACATGGCATGCACGAGAGAGCAGCGTGGAGGCCCGTGTCACCGACTCAACACCTCCATCACTCATAACGTCAAACTCACGGTTGGCAATGTCACCGCCCATCTTGTATTTGGTCACGACCAAGTCCTCCGCGATGGTCTGCTCTTGCTGTTCGTCGTCGGACATAATTGTACCGGCTCTCAAAACGTCTCTCTGTCAGTACGTCGTTGAGCGGACAGCAGAAATCAGTCACGCTACCACAGTGGCTCGCCGTCCGTCAGGCTCCGCCCACGGCTTCCACGCACAGCGTAGCCACGCCCACTACGCAGCTACAACGGAGGTGTCGTCATATACGATGGCGCCAAAAGCCAACCGAGGCTTTTGGATATTTTCCAAAAAGGTCATAATAGTAAAAATATATGATTGAAAATGCCACAAAGCATTAACAAATCTACATATATATATATATATATATATATATATATATATATTACTTAATCATAAGCTAAAGTAGGCTATAATACAGTCAGTGGCATCTGTGAAAATTTGACAAGTTCATGGAAAGGATAAAGATCAAATTAATTACTCACCCACTAATAGGTTCTCCATAACCATTTGAAACACAAACACACAGCATAAATAAATCTGTCTGGCTGTTCAGGAATTGTCTTTGTAGTTCTTACTATAGCTATAAACTAATATTAAAATTTGTTGAGAAACTACCACACAAAAAATGTGGGAGTATGAGAGCAAAGGTTTATATAGAAACATTTTTTTATTAAAAGTGTAAGACAACAGGTTTCAAACAGTAAATAAAAATCATTTCAAACTGTTACAAAGTTGAGAAAATACTTTAGTTTGATATGTTTGTACAAAACTATAGTTTCGCTGTAAAAGCTTGTTTACTGGCCATTTCATTTGAAATATAATACAAGTACTTCATTATGATTTGTTCATAAGGCATGCACAACACCTCTCAAAGAAAAACAACTTCACCCAAACTCAGCCAATATGCTATACTGACATTATCAAAGAATTATTTGATAAATTCCAAATGTAAATATCCCAGATTTGACATTGGGGGATCATTCGAGTGCAATCTGAACAGACGCACAGTGGTGTGGAAGTAACAGCTATTGACTGAATTGGGCACTTCATGAACACTAGATAACATATATTTAAGAAGAACACAAAAGCACAAACAGCAAACTTATGGCTTCACTCGATGAGTTACACAAACTTGGCATTAACAGAACATTTTAAGTAACCACACTCTTACATACCATACATACACATCAAGATGTAGCCTAATGTAAAAATCAGTGCTTTCAACATGAAGCTCATTAATCTGGTAATTCAGGGACCTCCACCATACACTCTTAAAAAATAAAGGTTCTAAAAGAGGGTTTTCACAGTAATGCCACAGAACGGGTGTCCGATCCTGGAGATCTATGAGATCAACCCTGATCAAACACACCTGACTATCAAGAGTTCAGCTGCTTCAGTTGGGTTTGATCAGAGGTGGGACTGAACTTTACAGGGAGGTAGATCTCCAGGAACAGGATTGTGCATCCTAGCCATAGAAGAACCATTTTGGGTTCCCTAAAGCCAATTCACACTGCACTGACAGACGCCGACCAAGGACAACAGATACTTCGTCAGGTTTGCTTGGATCCATGTGTTACCCCTGTTGCTCAGTCAGCTTTTGTTTTTGCCGATCAATCGTCTGTTGGGTTGTGGAATGTATAAAAATTGGCTGTAATCTGGTGATTGTCCGTGTTAGTCTGCGTCTGTCGGTGTAGTGTGAATTGGCCTCTAAAACCTTTAAGAATAATTATTTTCTTATTTTCTTTTCTTACAAGCACTTTTGTAGTTTCCACCATTGAGAACCTTTTGTGGAATGGAAAGGTTCCATGAATGTTAAAGGTTCTTTATAGAACCATCAATGCAGAACCTTTCCTCCGGCGCAAAATGAACCTTTGGTCTAATAAAACTTATTGACTCTAATAAAACCACATTAATGGCACTTTTTGTTTTTACATCAAGAATACATTTTACATCAAAATACATTTATTTTGTCATGGTTGTATCAGTTTTATCATGGATCTGTGTCAGTAGAGTGCATTATTGACTAATATCCTGACCATCGGTCACGGAAGACAGTTCAACCTGCGTTTGTTCATTTGCATCAAGTTCCTTCAATCCATTCTCCGCCTCTATGTGCGGACAGCATTGGTTTTGTGAAACGACCTGCTGTGCCAGTAGTCAGGATTATCAAAAGCTTTATGTTCCATCCCTGCACGCACTTTTACATACGCTCCAGGCCCCGGTCCCCCTGAACACTCCCCGTCCCTCAGTCCCACACTCTCCTCGTCTTCTCCCTCCATGTTCTGGTATTCAGCTTCCGAGGCTCCACCTGCAGCCAACGAGTCCATATCCTCATATTCATACACTTCTCCTTCCCCTTCCATTAACCCCTGCACCCTGAGTGAATTCCTCAGCCGAGGCTGGCTGTTCGTGTACTGATAGTCATCCTCCACATATTCGTCTTCATTGTCTTGTGGCGATCTTTTGAGAAGAGGGTGGGAAACTGGTCTTGGGAGGTGAAGTTTGACAACCATGTTGGTTGGTGGTCCTCCTCCTCCTCCAGCATGGATGTCCATGTACTCGTACTCAACCTCCTGAAGATCTAGATCCGCATCCATGTACTCGGCTTCACTGGAGAGGAAATCGCCATCGCTGTGACTCCTTTGTTCAGTCGAGGACTGGGAGAGACCTCCGCTACTTTCTGAGCCCTCGATCGACGACCTCTTACTGGGTCTGCCGGAGCCTTGAGATTTGTGATTGCTGTACAACCCTGCAGGGTTGAAGGAGGCACTGCGGTTTCGGGGCGGTCGCTGATTGTAATCTTTAAGCAGCCCTGGTATATGACTAAGTGAGAGAGTCTGGTTGTTCATATACTCGTATTCTTCACCTGGACCGTTGCGGACTTCTAAAAAGTCACCCGAATGACCTCTTGACAGTTTCCTTTGAGAACGTGTTGAACGTGATGATGGTAATAGAAGAGTTTCTGAAGAAAATCATAAAGCAAGACATGTGTTAACAGGAGTACTCATAAATATGAAAGTCAATGTCCACCTCAGATAAAAATAAATAAATAAATTAATTGCGATTGCGACTTTATTTCTTATTGCCATCAACCAAACCAATCGGCTATGATGTGAATCACAACACAACACAATCAAAACAATTATTTGAAGCAAAAAAGTATTTGAAAATCAGACAAAAACTTAACAACTGTAATGAGGGAAAGAATTACAATCCCATGAAGCATTGTGAACAACTTAATCGAATTAAAAACAATATATAAAACTATTAATTTAAAGTTGTTGATTGGTAAAATATAAAATAAAAATATAAAAAATATAGGTATAAGTGTTTTGAGAATATAGGGGGACCGACTCAATCATAGATATCATAGAAGGCTAGATGTCTTACGATGGAGTCTTTATCGCCATCACCGTCGGCCATCTTGTCACAGGCAAGCTGATGTAAGATGAGTGATCAGCACAAACACAAATACTCTTATCTCGTTGAAATTTTGACGGATTTTCAAACGGTTTGGTTTCTTACAAATGTTATGCAAATGGCTATAATTCGGGATGATTATTCATTTACACTTAATATTCATAAGTATGCAGTGTCATAATTACATCTCTGACGTTTAGAACAAACCAAACCGTTTGAAAATCGGTAGAAAATTGGTTTAAATAACCAAGTTATGGTTATTTAAAAAGTACACGCACCATTGAAACACAATGTTACGATTGAGCGAACTGCCTGTGACAAGATGGCCGCCAGGTGCGGATGTCACAGGACCTTACAAAGTTGACTCGTCAACATTTTGCAAAAATTATATAAAAGTTACATGCACACACATCTCTCTAATTTGCTTATCCTCACCTTTCTCAGGGCTTTCACCAAATCCAGGTAACACATATTCACTTTGGTCCTCTTCGCCTGTGGAAATTGTTTCTGGAGGCCCTGATAGGCTGTCCCGCTGCGACATGTAAGCGCTGTCCTCGCGATGTGTGACCCTCCTCATGCTGCCAACCAATGAGAAGTCATCGTTCATTTCCAGTTCCACTGCAGTTCCCTGTCCCTCCGAGCTCACAGAAACAGTGCACGCAGAGTCCAGTCGGGAACGAGAAGCCCATCCCGTCTGCAGCAAAATGAGGTGGACAATATATTGAGCTATTATAAGTGGTGTTAAGGCATACGCTGTAATATATGTGCAAGTCCATTATTCCTCGTTCATAACCCATCAAATGTTGTTTCTATATAGATGGTCTCAGCCTAAAACCATTGTACCAAAATGAGCTTTAGACATTATTGTGAACCACTGACCTGTACAGAGCTCTCCACACCAGGGATCATTGGTAGATATCCAGCAATATTGGAGGGAGTCAGACTTGACTGGTGTAATAATAAAAAGAAAAGCGTCAAAGTTATGCTGTTTAATTTGTAATTCAAACACCCTCCATAAATCATCTGACTATATACAGTGCGTTTTTGAAGGAAATTAAGACTTTTATTTAGTAAGCATGCATTAAATAGATCAAAAGTGACATTTCAAACATTATCAAAGAATCCTGGAAAAAAAATGTGTAATGTTTTCCACAGAAATATTAATTAGTGAAGTAATGATGCTCAAAATTCAGCTTTATCATCACAGGAATAAATACAATTTTAACATAAATTAAAATAGTAATAATGTTTCACAATGTTCCTGTTTTTATTGTATTTTTTTATTACAAAATGCAGCCTTGCTGTGTATAGAATCTTCTTTCAAAAACATTGAAAAATCTTATCCCACGTTTTTGAACAGTAGTGTCTGTTAGTCAATTTTCAAACCATTATGTATTGATCATGGTCAATATTATATAACGTACCCGATGAGAATCAATACGCAGTCTAGAGAAGCTTCTAGATGGTGTTATATAGCGTGGCATGTCTATCGTATCTTCCAAGACTTCATCTTCCTGGTCCTCCAGGGCCACCCCTAGAATGTCCATCTCAGTTCCTCTCTGATGGGACTCATCTGAGGCCGAGTCAGGAGCTCTGTACTCCTCCTAGTGGAGGAACATCAATCAACAACGGTCAGCCAAACAGTTCCAAGTTCTGACATAACCAGAAAACAATGAAAGTGTCCGTTTGCCTTACTTTGATGACAAGATACCGAGAAGGGTCTCGGGCCATTCGGGTAAACTCATTGGCTAGCTCCTTAAAAGTTGGCCGAACATTTTCATCAATCATCCAACCTGTTTAAATATTTGCATTAGGAATGCACTGATATATGCATATTCTAACTGATACATGGTCAATAGCAAATAGATGGAAGTTCAAAAATGTCTTGAGCACCACATAAGCATATCAGAAGGATCATGTGACACTGAAGACTAGAGTAAAGATGCTGAAAATTCAGCTTTACCATCACAGGAATAAATTACATTTAAAATATATGTAAAATGTTTAAATAATATTTCACAATATTACTGTTTTTACTATATTTCACTATATTTAAGAGACTTCTGTCAAAAAATGTTGAATGGTATAGAGCAAATTCTATAACATTTTGTCAAAATCCATTAAAATAATAAAAAAGCAATTATTGTGAAATGCAAGTGAATTGAGAATAACAACATTATAATGTACAGTACGTAAATTTAATAATTTGTGTTTTTAAAAATTCTTCCCGGCAATCTTTCCAGAAGCTTTCGTGCAAACATGCCCTGCTAGATGTTTTATGAAATGGGATCAAATTCAATAGCATACTGTAAGATCAGTTCCACTTTGCATTATGGGATATAAGAAGACTCACATTTGACCATGACCATGTAGACATCGATGGTGCAGATCTGAGGTTGAGAAAGCCGTTCCCCTTTCTCTAACAGATCAGGTACTTCTTGTGGTCGCATAGCAGAGTATGGCTCTGCCCCATATGACATCATTTCCCAGACTGTCACACCTAGAGATAGAGAGGGCTTTTATTGAATCTCCAGCTCCAAAGTGCAGTATTTTACAGTACCATTTAATCTTGCAACACTCACCGTAACTCCATACATCACTCTGGTGTGTGTATCTGCGGAACAAGATGCTTTCAAGAGCCATCCACTTAATTGGCGTCTAGGATTTACAAACATTAGGAAAAAATGTCAGTTACAGAGTAGAGATTACTGCAGTATATCGTAGCAGTACATATACACTTCATACACTAAGAGTTTTTAAATGTTGTTAAAAGAAGTCTCTTCTGCTCACCAAGGCTGTTTATTTAATCAAAAATAGAGTAAAAACAGCAATATACAGTAATTACAATTTAAAATAACTGTTTTCTATTGTAATATATTTTAAATTTTATTTCTGTGATGTAAAGCTAAATTTTCAGCATCATTGCTCCAGTCTTCAGTGTCACATGATCCTTCAGAAATCATTCAGATTTGATACACAAGAAACATTTCTGATTATCATCGATGTTGAAAACAGTCGTGCTGCTTCATATTTTTGTAGAAATTATAAAATATATATATATTTTCACGATTCTTTGATGAACAGAAAGTTTCATTTGCAATAGAAATAACATTATACATTTCTTTACTGTAACTTTTGATCAAGTTAATGCAACCATGTTGAACAAAAGTATTAGTTGTTTTAATCGTACTTACCCCAAACTTTTGAATGGTGGTGTATTATGGTTCAAAATATTAAGGAGCACAATTGTTTTCACCATTGATAATAAAAAGAAATGTTTCTTTAGAGAAAATATTTTAATAATACTTCACAAAATTGCTGTTTCACTGTATTTTTGATCAAATAAATACAGCCTTGGTGAGAATATGACTTTTCAAAAACATTAAAAAAGCTTTATTATTCCTAACTTTTGCCTGGCAGTGTAACTTGTAAGTCTGCTTTACCTTAACTTCATTGAAGAAGTATTTCTTGTCGTCAGGGTAAAGGAGGTCAGCGATGCCATAATCAGCTATTTGAACGATAAAGTCACTCTTGAGCAGAATGTTGCGGGCAGCCAGGTTCCTGTGGACCATTCTCTGCTCCTCTAGATAGTACATACCCTAGAGGGAGCAAGTGAGGAAAGACTTTAGTTTGTTTAAGTGGGCTTGAAATGATCTCAATACCTGAATACCTCAAAACACATAGCCAGACTTTCTGACCCACTCACCTTGGCAATCTGCACACACCAGTTGAGCAGTCTCTGAGGGTTGAGACCGTCTTTGCGCTGGCGGATGTGCTCCAGCAACGACCCCTGTGGACTGAGCTGAGTGACCAGCTGCAGACTGGGTCCCGGACAGATGCCTAAGAGCCGCACTATATACGGGTGGTCCAAACTCCCCATAGCCAACATATGCTGCGAGACAGAACAGAAATCATTCCGAATGTAATTTTGTGTGTATGCTGTTTTTTAATGTTTTTTTTTTATTAATGGATGGTTACCATTGTGACAGAGTAATACATATTAATAGTCTTATAAATGTCTTATATATCTCACTATGAACAAATAACAAATTCAAATTAAATGAACATGAATTGTGTTCAATTTATTAATCACAGTGCAGCCTAATCCAAAGTTTGGGGTTGGTGTGATTTTGTACTTTTGTGAAGTCTTGTACTCAACAAACTGCTTTTGAGTGATCCAGAAATACAGTAGATTTGATAGAAAATGATATTTTAAAATGAATTAAAGTAGTAGGCTAAACAACTAATTAAAATTGTAATAATATTTCAAAATATAGGCTGTGAGTAGTATTATTTGCTCTCTGTCTTTAGCTCATAAACACACACACACACACTCAGAATGTCTATCAAGTGAACAGAAGGGACAGTTAGATTGTAGAAATCACTCAGTTATTTCACTTCTGTCTGTTGATTTTTAAACGCACTGTGTACTTTATTTTTTGCACGTATAATAAATAGAAGATTGAGGGGTTTTTTGACACTTTTTGGAAAGATTTGTGTGCGTGTCTTACATCTGTAAGTTCCTGAAAGGTCTGTCGTCCTGTACGGTCTTGGATAGTCTTGATGGCCACTGGAATCTTTACTGTGTCTCCTTCTGGTATCCAAACTCCCTGTGAAGATACAAACGAAAAAGGAGAAGGAGCCAAAATAAAAAAGACACCAATGTATTAGGAAAACACCTAGAGAAAATGGTTCAGTAACTTATACGAGTTATTGTCAGGTTTCAGTATGAGCTCATGTAATGACATCAGAGTGTGTAAGTACCTTGTGCACAGAGCCAAACACTCCAGAGCCGAGAAGTTTGATCTTTCGTAGTTCAGACCCTCTCAAAATCCGAGCGTGAACTTTCACGCCTTTTTCTCCGGGTTCCAGTGGTTCAAAACTCTAAATGCATTTTTAAACGTTATATGCAACACTTCAATAATTCAATTTGTTGAATTCATTTTGACTATATGCACACACCTCTCCACTCTGCAGATATCTCCTCATGGCACGTTTTTGGCGGATAGCAACACTTCTGCGATACAGAACACTCAGCACAAACACTGAGAATGCGACCATCACCCCGAATATAACGCTCAGCACTATTGCTGTCACCGGCAAGCTGCAACACAACATGTTTACACCATTACATGCCGGCTGGCAACTACAGGTGATACACCGATCGCACCAGCAGAGGGAGACACTCACCCAGCAGCTGACCTGGAGGAATCCACACAGTCATTCTGACCTGGACCCAAGCATCTGAGATAGAAAATATACAGAATTAATTGACGGCAAAAATATTATAGTTACAATGACATGCACAACATGTATTTTATTGCACTTTAATTGAGCCTCCTCACCCCAGGGTGCAGTTGGCATGGCATGGTTGGCATTTGTGCTGGCCACTGGGGAACTTATAAATGATTAGCCCATTTTCCCCCTGAACCCCCTCTGGACACGAGGACACGCAGTACGGCCCGTCCTGCAAATGCACACATGCTTCACACTCATCAGCACCCTGCAGGACAGATGAGATGGAGAGATTACGTAATAAATCAAACAATCTGTGCAAACAGCGAGTGGCATTCTACCAAAGAACAAAAGATTACCGGTCCTCTGCAGGTGTGTTTGTAGTGCTGCACCGCACACTCCTGGTGACACGGCATACACTCTCCTTTAGGTCCTGCAAACTCGCGTTTTTCACTGTGGAGAGGTTCAGAAAATCTGTTTTCTCAAAGCAATAAATTATTATTTTTTTCTTCTTAACTACAACTCACATATCAAAAGGTCCCTTTGGGAGTGTTTCAGGCCTTGTCAAATAAATTCAAAAACAGTTTATGAAGCGCTGTCAAGAGCATGCCACACCAGCAGGCGGCGATATAACCCTAACCGTAAAGACACGTTGGCCGAGTGCTGAAGTGATGACGTCACTTTGTAGGACAACTCGGAAGCCAAATCGCAAAAAAAAAAAAGA
This sequence comes from Pimephales promelas, assembly GCF_016745375.1. The sequence goes on along the minus strand of NW_024121355.1, from coordinate 3,179,290 downwards.
TCTGTGTTTAACAAAGAGTTGTGGCCCTTACACGTTTTGTCTATCAAGATATCAGTACAAGTTAATCCAAAATTTATACATTTTGAAGCCTATTGAGTTTTTAAAAAAGACACAATAAAGTTTAAAAACTGCAAGCTGGTTATAACTGTGTGTTCTATGTCATAGATCAAAACGTGAAAATATTTAGAGGCTTTTCTCACCACAGACCTTATTTCAGGCGTTTTATCAAAAACCCATTCAAAAATCCCATAGACTTTAGAGCGAGGGAACCGGTAGTGCTAAAATGCTAACTCACTCCCGCGTTTTGGCCTACAGAGTGACGTCGTAACTTCGGTACTCTATTACAGGTTCCAGTAGGCGGATAACGGCACAGCAGAAGCGCATACTCTGACGTTGCAACGCAAAAACCACGGTTTTACTGTCTACATGACAACACTGTAAGGTTCCGACGTTTCTGAAAATCCTCACCCTGGCAGGGGTTTTCAAAAATATTCGGTTTCAGTGACCTGATACTGCGTTTCTGTGTGGACGAACGGCCGAACCAAGTAAAAAAAGTCACGGTTATAAAAAATACCGGTGTCCGTGTGGACAAGGCCTCAATCTCTCTAGTTTACTACCCAGGGAGTTGGGCATTTCTAAGCACCGTTTCAATGTCAAAATCATTCCAGTACACTGAAATGTTCATTCCAGAGAAATTCCACTGATTTCACAATAGACCAGAAATATCACAACCCTTTCAGCTTCTTTGTCATCAGAAATGGTTATGAACGCATATGTCATACACAGTTACAATGAAGATGCATGCCAATACAGTACTATAGGGAAATTTTGGTGCCGAATGAGAGATACTGACCCTGACAGGAAGTTGCAGTGTGGTACACATGTTCCTCCTCTGCTGTAGTTCTTGCAAGACAGACACTGATCGGGTCCCGGACCCCAGCAGCCCTCAGATGAACACAGGGGATCACACGCATGGCCTTCTTTAACTACAAACACACAGCAATACTGAATTTGAGACTTTTTTAAATAGTCAGTAATGATTTGATTAGTGATACAGATATTTAAAGGGTTCATTCACCCAAAAATTCTGTCATTAATTACTCCCCCTCATGTCGTTCCAAACCTGTAAGGCTTTCGTTCATCTTCGTGGAACAAATGAAGATATTTTTGATGAAATCTGAGAGATTTCTGTCACTTCATTGACAGCTACGCAACTACCATTTTGACGCTTCAAAACGTTCATAAGAGAGTATGAAACTAATCCATGAATTGAGCAGTTTAGTAAAAATTTTCTGAAGAGACTAGATAACTTTATATGCCAAACAGACTGAATTTAGGCTTTTATTCACATTTAAACATTGATTAGCGAACATAAACAGAAGCTCAGCTGAGAACAAACCTCTCGCAGAAGCTCAAACGTGCTGCGAGAATGAATGAGATTGAACACGTCAAGTGAACATGCTTGAGCTTCCGTTTACCACAACTGATGAGTTGATGAATGTTTATAATAATAGTCTAAAATGAACTCATATTTTTTCGAATCATTTGGTTCATTCAATGAACGAAATGACTCGAAAAAAAGATTCATTCATTTTGATGAAAGAGTTCCAACAGGAGAGTCACGGCTGGTGTCGTTTAAAGCCCTTTGAAGCTGCACTGAAACTCTCATTTGAACCTTGAACCGTTTGGTTCCCATTGAAGTCCATTATGTGGAGAAAATCCTGGAATGTTTTCATCAAAAACCTTAATTTCTTTTCGACTGAAAAAAGAAAGATATGGACATCTTGGGTGACATGGGGGTGAGTCAATTATCAGCAAAAGTTTTTTTTTAAAAAAAAAGTGAACTACTCAGTCATTCAGACAACCCAGAACTAGTCGATAGTGAAAAACTCATTTTGGTAATTCGCCACATGCACTCACTGCATTGCTCTTGTGGGTTATTTTCTTTGATGTCGAGGGACTTCTGGCGGCGCGCTGCCCGGGGGCCGAAGAGACGTGTCCAGTTCACTGTGTGGTGATAGCACAGCTGCTTGTTTCCTGTAATGTAGATGCCTCCGTCACCGATTCGTTTGAGAGAGCGAAGACCCAGGGACTTCAATGTGGGAATCTTCATCACCAAAAGAGAGTAACCTCTGAGAGAGAGAGAGAGCAAGTGGAAATGTCATTTAAAAGATAAATGAGAAATAAAATGACATAGTACTTAAAGTCAACATGAAATTAACTGACCCCTATTTACTTGCTTAATACAAGTTGCTGGTTTTATTGTGCACAATTTATTTGTGCACATTATTCTAAAGAAGAAATGCAAGTCCATAGACTCCCAATATAGAAAATCAAGTCTAATAGAATATCCTGTGTATGTCAGTAAGAGAGTTTGAGTTATTCTTTTTTGTTTGTTTGTTTTTGTTTTGTTTTTAGCTTTAATGATTTCATTCAGACATACACTACTGTTTAAAAGTATGGGGTCGGTGTGATTTTTTAAAATAATGTATTAAAAAACTAATCAAAAATGTATAAAAAAAACCAGGAAAAACAGCAATATTCAGAAATATTATTATAATTATTACAAAATAACTGTTTAATTTAGCTAAATCTTCATGAGCTTATTCCAGTTTTCAGTGTCACATGATCCATAATATGATGAAGAAACATTTCTGATTATTATCAATGCTGAAAACTGCTGTGCTGCTGCACTGTAAAAAAATATTTTCATGATTTGTAATCACAACATTTTTTATTTTGTCAAATCAACTTAGATAATTGCTGTAGTTCAGATAACATAATATTTTGAGTTTCTGGTGATTAAATCAATCTCCTTCGTTGAATTAACTCAATTTTTCCATTTCAATGAACTTAAAATTTAAACCAACAATATGTTTTACAGTGTGGAAACCATGACACATTTTTTTCAGTATTATTTGATGAATAGAAAGTTTAAATAACACATTTATTTGAAATATAACTATTTTCTTTCATTAGAAATATATTTACTGTCACCTTTGATCAATTTCATGCATCCTTCCTGAATAAAAGTATTTATTTAAAAAAAAACATATTTTACTGACAAACTTTTGAATAGTAGTGTATGTCATTTAAGGAAGTAAAATGAGTTGTGAACAGCATTTCATGTTGACTTTAAGACTCTTAAAAAATGCTGCAATCGGATGACTGCAGAATCAACTCAAAAAACAACATTGCTCCCATCTACTGTACTTGCATGAAGACCATATATTATTTAAACAATGTCTCAAGAGTTTCAATCCTGAAATCAACATTATAAATGAGTTTTTTTATGATAAGCAGAACACTTTCCATGTTCTCCAGCATGCAAGATTTCCCACCACCATTCAGAAGCTTAGAAATACCACACCACTGAGCTGATAGTAAAGCACGTTTAAGCAATGCACGATGTGATATCTCACGCTTTGTATGAATATATAGAAGAACAATCAAGTAAAGGGAGAAAAGGAGTACAAGCTGAACACACAATCCTACCTCTTAGAGCTTACTCCTCTGGAGGGACAACAAGACAGGAGCATGAAAATTATTAATGAATTTAACACAGCTTCTAGAAATATCAGGCATCAATTATTATGGTATTGTAATATTATTATTTATTATTATCATTAATATCACTGCTTCTAAATGGCTGCTAGGCTGCTATTTACATCTTCATCCCAGTCAAAAAAAAAATCACACCAATGTATCCTGGTCCAAACCTATTGATGTTTTTCAGGCTGTATGCTCACCTGTACAGCGTTCGTCCTTGTATTGTTGCTAGATTTGAGAAGACAGAAAGATCTTCCAACTCTTCGGGCCAAGACTGAATACTCAGAATGTCTATCAAGTGGACAGAAGTGTTAGTTAGATTGTAGAAATCACTCTTTCCTTGCTCAGTTTTTTTACTTATGTCTGTTGATGTTTAAATGCTGTGCACTTCATTTTTGCACTTGTAATAAATAGAAGATTGCTAGTATCTCAGCGTGTAATCCTTTTTTTTGGATACGCAGCAAATTAAGTTTTTTAATTTTTTTGACACTTTTTGGAAGGATTTGTGTGTGTTTGTGCATGTGTGTATGTGTTAATTTCTCACCTGTTATTTCTCTGACAGTGTTGAAGATCTTCAGTTTCTTTGGATCAAGAGCACTGATATTATTGTAACTGTCTCTGTGGTTGAAAGAGAGACACATGAAAGGTTGGATGAACACCTTCAACTATGGACACTGGCCTTTAGAAGCTTTGGAAAATCAACTCCCTTTCACAAGTTTATATGCCCATCTAATCTTAGAGGGGCTCGTAGAGGATATTCTACTCAAGCTCAGATTGACCCCTATTATATAGGCAAAAAACATAAAGGAGGAGAAGGGAGGAGGAGGGATGCCGAGGAAGTGGCAAGAGGCTGTTTTTACACCCTTGTAAAAATTAGATTAGATGGGCGTACTCCTCCTGAAATTATGTTTATTCAATTTGTCCTCCATTTGAGGAGAACTCATTTTTGTCATGAACATTTCAACCACCCGGCTTTTCAAATGATGTATTGTTTAATTGCATTCTGTGGTGGAAATGATAGTGAGGGCATTTTAAACATTTTCTTTGTGAGGTTAATTTCTTAACTATACCATACTGTAAGGATTCTTAATAAACACAATGAAACAATATTTTCTAATTTGATCAAATTACAGCATGTTTGGAAATGGTGCACAGTAAAAAACTGCTTACAACTGACAATTTACTCACATTTAATTTCAGCAGATTTATTTTAAATACGAATCTTCTTCCACTCACCCTTTAATTCCCGTTACAAGGAAATGCAGGCTGCCCTGAATCTTAGTGCAGTTTATGAAGCTGTCGATGTTCTGTGAGTCTACGGTCTGTCTGGAAGGTGGACCAGTGCCAACGCACGCTGCACAAAGAGAAGAAACAAACAAACACGGTTATGATTGAGAAGAACACACATAAAGGAGATTTTGATGGAGCACTTCATTTTACAGTCCTTTTCCCTATGTACAAACTATGTACTTATTATAGTAATTACAATAACTGTGTAATAACTAGGTACTAACCCTGAACCTAACCCATGTAGTTACCTTATATTACCCAATAATCTCTTAAGTACACCTACAGTAAGCGCACATATTGTAAATGCACATAATTGCTTATTTTTCAATGAACAGTGATGCAACTTTTAATAAAAATGCCAAGAAATGCAACTCATCTTTTGATACATAAATCTATGAAGAGGAGTGCCATACATTCAGTAAATCCCTCATAGAGAAATTCTATATAGAATTTTTTGCTTATGTTTTTTTTTTTTTTTTCTAGGTTTACATTACATTACATTTCTAGTTTGGAATAACAAAGATAAAGTTATTTATGGTTTTGAAACGGTTTTGTTCTTTATAGTAAGCTTGCCAAGGCTGCATTTATTTTATTTAAAAAAAAAATACTGTAAAAAAACAGTAATATCGTGATAAAGAGCATTATTATTACATTGTAAAAGAATAGTTTTTCATTTTAAAATATTTAAAAATGTAATGTATTCCTGTGATGCAAAGCTGAATTTTCATCATTACATTTCTTCTTATTATAACAATTTATTACTTTTTTTATTATTATCATTGCGGCTAAATATATTTGTGGAAACCATGATACATTTTTAATAGAACAATATTTATACATTTTGTACAATTTTAAATGTTTTTACTGTGACTTTTAATCAATTTAATGCACCCTTACTTAATAATAATAATAATTTAATAATAATCATGATTATAATAAGACATGTTATGACTAATGATGCTCAAAAAATACATTTTTAAAATATATTACAATAGATTTACAATTCTCTTCAATTGTGATAATATTTCACAATATTTCTGTATTTTTTTATCACATAAATGCAGCCTTGGTGAGCATAAGAGATTGTCGAAAACATTACATTATTCCAAACTTTTGAAGTCAATATGTTCCCATTGAAGATATAGGTAAATAAAAGTGCGTATGTTACCTTTTGGACAGAGTCCCCCACACGTCTCACATCTTTTCAACCCCTTTTTATCCACCTCCATTTTGTTTGCTGGACAGCTGCTAACACATGAACTGCCATCTACAAGAAAGTTAGCTGAAGTACAAGAGAACAGAAGTCAAACAATTAGATTACACCATAAAGGCCTATTTAGGTTTCGAGACTCGAGAGTGTGGGATACTCAGTTGACATAATAACCTATAGGCTACACTACAGGTACAGTAAATGCACTCCGTAACCCATGAGATGACATAGGAATCACTTACGTGGACAATGTGATACACACATTGTGCCGAACTGGTATTTTGCATTAGGATTTGGTTCCAATTTGAACGTCACTTTATTATAGATGAGAGCCTGGGGACACTGCGGCACACACGACCCTGAGTTGTTAAAATTTCTGCAGGCCTGTGAACACATACAGTCGAATCAAAGCAAGCAAGGCTTGATTCATAAAGTTTTTATGTTAGCCTATGAGTGATGCATGTTGAAGAACTGGTGTGAGTTCGTTGAACATACAAAGCAGTTGGTGTCGAGGGGACCGGTGCAGCCGCCGGCACACTCGATGTGACAGCACTCGCTGGGGCTGCGTCCAAAACAGCGGCCGTTACACTGCGGTGCACACACTGTCTTCGTCACTGAGAACGGGAGAGAAACAGAGTGAGTAGTGTGTGTGTGTGTGCGTGTGAGGAACAGAAAGCTGAGCAACATGTCTGTGTGTGTGTGTTTATGTGTGTGTGTGTTACTACTTAACCATATTTTGGGGACAAATTTGTACCCAGAAACGAGCTAAACCTGATAAAACCTCATTTTCGGGATGTCCTTATTTGTAAAACAGCATAAAAATAAAGCAAATAAAGTTGTTATAAACTGTAAAAATGCAGAATGTTTTCAGTTAGAGTTAGTGTGGGTTAGGTTATGGTATTTATTCCTGTCCCATTTAAAAATGCTCGACGCGCCCTTTGAAAGATGCAGCCTCTGAATTGGGACACAGCTAACGTGTGTGTGTGTGTGTGTGTGTGTGTGTCCGGTAAAAAATGACATTTTTTGTTCCCCATGAGGAAAACCTATTAATCAGACTAAATTATATTTTTTGAAAATGTAAAAAAGCTGAAAGGTGATGTGTAGGGTGAGGGGTAGGTATTGGTTAGGGGGTAGAATATACAGTTTGTACAATATAAAAATCATTATGTCTATGGAACGTCCCCATAAAACATGAAAACATAATATGAGTGTGAGTGAGACTTACAGATTTGACAAGTGTCATTTCCTGGACCCCAACATCGGGCGCTACAAGACTCATGACAGCGCACTAAAGAGAAAATGCATCATAATTTATACATTTCCATAAGATCATCAGCCCAAATTAAAAGTCCTTCTATCAATTTGGCTACAATACTAAGCCTTCTAAACTATATATTATCAATTTTGATCCTCTGATAACATTTATTTATTCAAATTGTTTAATAAATATTTATTTATATATAGTTATCTATTAAATATATATACACTACCATTCTAAAGGTTTTGGTCATTAAGAATTTTGTTTTGAAATAAATAAATAATTTTTTTAAAAAGTATATTGCATATTGTCTCCTTACATTCTGGTCCATTGTCTCCGATGATGACTTCTGCTCCACTGTCTTTCACAATATCTAACCAGTTAATCTGCGGCGCATAACTCAAGAATTTATTCTGGATGATCTGCACTCCCCCCTCCAGGATCTCTGTGGATCATAATGAATTTGAGAAATATAGAAATATCAAAGACAGAATCAAAACTCAAACATGTTCTCTAAACTCTCAAAAAAATAATTTTTACGAAGTGTAGAATTTTTTTTCTTGGGATTTTCAAATTTACTGAAGACAATTTGAGTGGTGCTTCAAAAAGTCCCTGCCACACACTCTCAGAAAAAAAAAAGGTACAAAAGTTGTCACTGGGGCTGTACCTTTTCAAAAGATACACTTTTGTACCCAAAGGATGCATATTGGTACCTTAGTGGTACATTTTAGCACCTAAAATGTACAGATTCACACCTAAAATGTACATATTAACACCTAAAATGTACATATTAGTACCTAAAATGTACATTTTAGCTCCTGAAATGTACATATTAACACTTAAAATGTACATATTAGCACCTAAAATGCACATATTAGGACCTAAAATGGACATATTAGCTCCTGAAATGGACATATTAGCTCCTAAAATGTACATATTCGTACCTAAAATGGACATATTAGTACCTAAAATGTACATATTAGGACCTAAAATGGACACATTAGGACGTAAAATGTACATATTACCTCCTGAAATGTACATACATTAACACCTAAAATGTACTTATTAGCACCTAAAATGTACATATTAACACCTAAAATCTACTTATTAGCACCTAAAATGTACATATTAGCACCTAAAATAGACAAAAGTTTACCTTTTGAAAAGGTACAGCCCCAGTGACAGCTTTTGTACCTTTTTTTCTGAAGGTTTTATGAATGTTTGCTAAGGTTTTGTTAGGGTGTTCTGCTCAACAAGCCACATTCGAGGAATTATTTAAGTTCGTAGCACAAACAGTACAGAACATTATGTGCTTTGAGATTTTGAAAAACACCTATGAATAATCAAACATTACTAAGATACTGTACGTACAACTGTGTTCGGTTTTAAAAACAAGGAACTTTCATATTGATTCTACACTTTGAGTCAGGAATTAGTAAGAGGTTAAAGGAAGGGCATTTTAAAGGATGACAAACATGTTCATTGATTCACACACTCGGAGAAACACAATGGAAAGATAAAAGCACACGGATTGCATTTCACATTAGACATGTCGTGTTTGCTGAAGCAGGTCGGGACATGCTCTAGTCTAACTGTAGCCATCTAACATCAATCTCCTGGATTTTTTTTTTTTTTTATATATATAGGAAAAGTATTTTCCTATAAATCACAAGGGACTCAAGGCACTCACAAGTATGTGTCACTCTAGGATTGGGTTCATGATGGGAGAATGCTCATTCGTGGTTGAACAATTTTTTTTTAATAAACCACACACAAAAAACTCTCTTCTGTTCGTTGACTCATTCTTCTATACCACACCCTCCAGAGTGTCTTGTTGCCTTGAAAACTGCGTGGGTGTTTTGACTGAATGGGTTTCTGTGGGTGAGAATGTGTCACCTGTCATGTATATGTGTTAGCGCACCTGTCAAGTGTGTGAGGCCCAGCTCCTGTAGTCCATACACTCCATCCTTCTGGTAGTTGACGAGGACGGCCAGAGCAAACCGATCTTCGTACAGTGACGTCCCGCGGATGACTCGCAACTGTTCCAGCGGTAAACGTCTGAACTGGTTTATAGCAATGAGGATGTATCCTGTTACCTCACGGATAGACTGTGAAGAGACAAAATGAAACATATACAACACACTCAGACATGGGCCCACACATATGAATTAGGTTGGACTGATTTTGCTTCATTCATGTCATAGCAGTTCTATTGTTAAATCCTTTAAAGGGATAGTTCACTTTGAAATTCATTTTTGGTATGTTTTAGCTTATTACCTCAAGGACATCCAAGATGTAGGTGTCTTTATTTCCGCAGTATTTTCAATTTTGATATTTTTAGGTCAAACAATTCTTGTCTGTCAGTCATATAATGGAGGTCTATGGTCACCACCTCAAACAGCATGCACAGAGAAGTCCAAACTAAATTTGATTTAATGACTCGTAAATGTAAGTACACATTGATGGCCTAAGACACGAAACGAGCGGTTTGTGTGAGAAAATGAACAGTATTTATATCGTTTTTACCTCTTGTAATCACAGTCACGTCTTGTAAACCGGAAGAGATCTCTCGCGCGGTTGCGAAAAAAAAAATTCAACGTTGTCTGTTGATATATGGAAATCGTCTTCCATTGCAATTTCCTATATATCTAAATATGTTTAGATCTTCACAGTGAAAGGTAACACTTCTGAAATCTCTGTGTAAACAATGAGTGGCGTACACCGATGCGAAAACCGATGCGCCCGCGGCCTCAGATCACTTGGACGTGGCTGTGGTTACAAGAGGTAAAAACAATATAAATACTGTTCGTTTTCTCACACAAACCGCTCGTTTCGTGTCTTAGGCCATCAATGTGTACTTACATTTACGAATGTCATGTTTAATTTGGACTTCTCTGTGCATTTTCTTTGAGGTGGACCCCATAGACCTCCATTATATGACTGACAGACAAGAACGGTTTGACCTAAAAATATCAAAATTGAAAATACTGTGGAAACAAAGACACCTACATCTTGGATGCCCTTGAGGTAAGCTAAAACACATTAATTTCAAAGTGAACTATCCCTTTAAATCCTACAAAAATCGTCTCTTTTCCCCACCTGTAGGAATGAGAAATCACGGTTGTGCTCCATCTGTGTGATCTCCAGGTTTCCTATGACAATCTGGCAGCCCGTGTACATCTCCTTCATGAGCTTGTACTGGACCTCAGAGGTTCCTGTCACACTCAACAAGTTCTGAGTGCCGGTACACATCGCCACTATAGAGAGAGAGAGAGGGAGAGAGAGAATGAATGAATGTATTGTTCCAAAAACAAATACAATATCATTCAAACGTTTGGGATTGGTAAGATTTTTAAATGTTTTTGAACAAAGTATGTAATTCTCACCAAGAATGCATCTTTTTAATAAAAAAAAATGCGGTAAAAATTTGAAAATATTTTGTAATTTATTCCTGTGATGGCAAAGATGAATTTTCAGAATAATTCCCCCAGTCACATGACCTTCAGAAATCATTCTAATCTACTGAGTTACTGCTCAAGAAACATTGTTATCAATGTTCAAAACAGTGTCTTTCAATATTATTTGAAATATGAATTTTTTACTATCTTTACTATCACTTTTGATCAATTTAATGGATCTTTGATGAATAAAACGATCACATTTTACGAATTACACTTTTAAATGGTAGTGTATATAATACGTTTCTATTTAAAATAAATATATTTATATATTCAAATATTTCTGTATTGCTAAAGTGGATAATGTCTATAACAATACTCCCAGTGCAGCTAATATTTAATATGCCCATTTATATATTTATGCGGCAAGAAGCCTTGTATTTAGGTGGATAATGAAAATAATAACCGAATGACAGCACATAATGCCTTATTTAATGCAAAACAAATCTTAAAATGTGCATCAGCTGATGATAACGCTGATACAGCTGTTGTCATTTTTCTTGCATTGTTGTTCATTTAGTGACAGTGGGAAAGACTGAGGGAGTTTGAGGTGAAGCTATTTTGCATTTCAAATTTTGCCCTTGGTTCTGTCACGGTCAAAACAAGCCATTACTGAGTGGGAGTCTAGGAAAGAGTATTCCCGCTAATACACCAATAGTTACTCGGAAAAGGCCTCGGGAGATTTTACTAATTAAGAGTTCTTAGCAAAATGGTCTATTTATGATGCACTAGGATCAGAATGCAATAAAGCATTTGATATAGCAGAATCACCTACCCTATCTCACGACCAATTCGTACAAATTCGTACGAGTGATTAAAAAGTGACTAATTCGTACGACCTCACTTGTACGAGTGAGATCGTATGAATTGTTACGAATTAGCCATCTCGTAAAATTCGTACAAATTCCCGTGAGATCGGGTTGGAATCACTCATCGATAATGGCAGGTGTGTAGAGCTATGGTGTAACTTTGCCATCAATCTCACATTTATATCACCAGTATCTAAAACAGTGTTGGGGGAAACACATTACAATAATGCGGGTTACAAAATCAGATTACTTTTTCAAAGTAACTCGTAAAGTAACGGTATATCTTTAAATTTCCAACAAGTAATGCAAGTTTTTCCATGTATTGGCTTATTCATTTCACTTTTGGTGTGAACTTTTGGTGTCACTTTTCACTCTACATTTACAAAATAGGATTTTTGTCATTAAAATCAAGCAAGAAAGCCCAGCGGTGAGACAAAATTTCACAAAAGTCATTTATAAAAAGTAACTACATGCACCCTCAGAAAAAAGGTACAAAAGCTGTCACTGGGGCTGTACCTTTTCAAAAGGTAAACTTTTGTCTATTTTAGGTGCTAATATGTACATTTTAGGTGCTAATTTGTACATTTTAGGTGTTAATATGTCCATTTTAGGTGCTAATAAGTACATTTTAGGTGTTATTGTCCATTTTAGGTGCTAAGTACATAGGTGTTAATATGTACATTTTAGGTGCTAATAAGTACATTTTAGGTGTTAATATGTACATTTCAGGAGCTAATACGTACATGTCAGGAGCTAAAATGTCCATTTTAGGTCCTAATAAGTACATTTTAGGTGCTAATATGTACATTTTAAGTGTTAATATGTACATTTCAGGAGCTAATATGTACATTTTAGGTACTAATATGTACATTTTAGGTGTTAATCTGTACATTTTAGGTGCTAAAATGTACCATAAGGTACCAATATGCATCCTTTGGGTACAAAAGTGTACCCAAGTGTACACCTTTTGAAAAGGTGACAACTTTTGTACCTTTTTTATCTGAGAGTGTATAAGTAACACAATTAGTTACTTATTAGGGGCGTAATGCAATATTCTGACGATTATTACTTTTAAAAGTAACTTACCTCAACACTTTCTATACAGTATATATATTTCTAATCTCATAAATAAAGCAAAACATCTCTCCATTTCTTACTTGCCTCACTTGCCTGCTACTCTGAGCAATGTTTGAACTTTGTATTTTGAGCACTTCTTGTGTTATTGCCTCTAGCCTCTTCACAATGACTTGTTTGATTTAGTCCTTAGACGTAAGTCGCTTTGGATAAAAGCGTCTGCTAAATGACTAAATGTAAATGTAAATGTAAATTTCATTGGAACTGAGAAACACTGGCACTTACTGATAACTCGTAAACTGCTAACAGCATTACAGAGTCCAACAAATGGACCTAAAAATGTCTTGTGAAATGCAAACAGGTGTTCAGTCCAGCCACGAAGGTGTGATGTGTGGGTCAGACATCGCGCTAATATGCTTTTCGGAAAGAATTCCCATCAGGCCAGTCTTGGAAACCTGTTGGCTCTTATCAAACTTCTCCTTTTGTAAACGCAGTGAATGTTTCACCCATACACACAGCACAGTGTAAACACAATTCACATTTAATATTTTTAAATTAGATTTTATGTTTATCATTCTGTTTTCACTTTAATTTTGGTTACAGTTTTAGTAATTTTGTAGTGTTTTTTTTTTTTTTTTAAGAAAAACGTTATTTATTAGATTTAGTTTATTTAGTTTAGCTATTTTAGTACTTCAAGTTAAACTGAATAAGAAATGCTTTCTTGGTAACTAGCTGAAATAAAATAAGTGTAATTTTCTTTTTAACTTTTATTTTATTTCAGTTCACCTTTATATTGTTTCAAATAACAAAAATGTTTCAATTGTAATATTAGTGAACAATATTAACCTTAATTTATTCCTGTGATGGCAAAGCAGAATTTTCAGCATCGTTCCCCCAGTCATCATTATAATCTGCTGAATTACTGCTCAAGAAACATTGTTATCAATATTTAAAACAGTGGTGCTGCTTATTATCTTTCAATGTTATTTGAAATATGAATTTTTTACTATCTTTACTATCACTTTTCATCAATTTAATAGATCTTTGATGAATAAAACGAGTACATTCTTGAAAAAAAAGAATAAAAAACACACTGTCCCAACACTTTTAAATGGTAGTGTATATAATACATTTCTATGTAAAATAAATATGTATATTCAAATATTTCTGTATAATGATTGCTAAAGTGAATAATGTCTATCACAATATTATTTAACAATATTAACCTTGAATCATTCACTGAGATACTGAAATGATATGGTCTTAAGTGGATCTTTCCACTGGGTAAAATGTTAAATCAAATTCATTATTTCCTTTAACAAATCTAGTTCCTGGATATGTGAACTGAGAACTTGAACTGATAAGATCTTGAGTTAAAGCGCAGACTTTAGGGTGATATGGCCAACAATGGGCCAGTATTGTCACAAACGGCTTCAGTCAAACCAGATGTTTGCATTTTCAAAGTTAAAAAAACGCATTGAACTTTTGCCTGCTCAGATTATCCTTGAGGAAAAAGACCCCAGTAAACGACCCTCACACGTTTCCTCTGAAGTTTCAGAACATAAAGTGTTATACACTGTGTTGGGATCTCCCAAAACAATAAAGTCTGCAATTAAAGTCTACAATAATGAAACTTGTCATCACATCAAAACTATCCATTTTTATTTCCCTTAAGAAACTTTAGGAGAAACATTTGTTATACTTAAAAAGTGGCCAAACTCCAGTCTCATGCGTTATGATATAGCCACCTCTGAGGTTTGCAATTCTCGGTTGAAGACAGAAACCATTCAATGGAAGCAGCAAAACTGCGTTCCACCTGTAATGATCCCGTACAGCACAGGACAGTAAAATACAGCTTTGAGTAAAAAAAAAAAAATCATTAAATCCCACGGTGAAAAAGAAGCATGTTTAATTGAATGTGCTTTTAATTAGTGTACTTATTAACGTTTTTTTTTTTATTGGACTTGCAGATAATATAATATGAATGAAATAAACGTCCACTTATCTAAAAGTTTTACTTTAAAGTACATTTTAAATCAATATGTTTAATATTTTTAAAGAAGTACACTTAAGCACATGTAATGTACTTATTGTTAAATTTTAAAGTCAATCATTCAATTACAAATATATTTAAGTAAGCAATAAGGTACGAGAGGCTGTGCTGTATCGTGAATAAGTAACGGCTGAAGGCCGTTGTTAGGCACGACGCGAAGCGGAGCGCAATTCTGACTTTATATCTCGTAATTCTGACTTTATATCTCGTAATTCTGACTTTATATCACGCAATTCTGACTTTATATCTCGTAATTCTGACTTTATATCTCGCAATTCTGACTTTATATCTCGCAATTCTGACTTTATATCTCGCAATTCTGACTTTATATCTCGCAATTCTGACTTTATATCTCGTAATTCTGACTTTATATCTCGTAATTCTGACTTTATATCACGCAATTCTGACTTTATATCTCGTAATTCTGACTTTATATCTCGTAATTCTGACTTTATATCACGCAATTCTGACTTTATATCTCGTAATTCTGACTTTATATCTCGCAATTCTGACTTTATATCTCGCAATTCTGACTTTATATCTCGGAATTCTGACTTTATATCTCGCAATTCTGACTTTATATCACGCAATTCTGACTTTATATCTCGTAATTCTGACTTTATATCACGCAATTCTGACTTTATATCTCGCAATTCTGACTTTATATCTCGCAATTCTGACTTTATATCTCGGAATTCTGACTTTATATCTCGCAATTCTGACTTTATATCACGCAATTCTGACTTTATATCTCGTAATTCTGACTTTATATCTCGCAATTTTGACTTTATATCTCGTAATTCGGACTTTATATCTCGCAATTTTGACTTTATAACACTCAATTCAGACTTTATATCTCGCAATTCTGACTTTATATCTCGTAATTCTGACTTTATATCACGCAATTCTGACTTTATATCTCGCAATTCTGACTTTATATCTCGCAATTCTGACTTTACATCATGCAATTCTGACTTTATATCACGCAATTCGGACTTTATATCTCGCAATTCTGACTTTATATCTTGTAATTCTGACTTTATATCACGCAATTCTGACTTTATATCACGCAATTCTGACTTTATATCTCGCAATTCTGACTTTATATCACGCAATTCTGACTTAACACGCAATTGTGAGATAAAAAGTCACAATTATTATAATTTTTTTTTTATTCAGTGGCAGAAACAAGCTTCCATACCGTTGACAGGGTTGATGCAGAATCATTACCAGTCCAAGGATGTGAACAGCTCCAATTAGAATGTCACGTGTTGCAATCTCGAAATTATGGCAATTACATCGTGCATCAACCCTGGTTTAACACACCCGAACCAGCTAATCAAGGTCTTACCCTAGTGCAGTGAACACCAGTATACTGTGTCTGGAGCATGTGTCTACAAATAGTACAAATATAGAAGATAGAAGTACAAATTAAAAAAAAAAATGTATGCATACTTTTCCATTGTGCTATGTTAAATGCAAGAACGTATTTCGTGTGTGAACGGCCCCTCTGTGTCCTGTGCACTCATGTGTACAGACAATGATACAATGCTCCCATTCAACCAGAGCGCGAAAACAAGCGTAGGAACCCGCCAAAACTCAAACAAACGCACACAAAACACACACACTACACTATCAGGTTTACACACAGGTACAGAGACAGGTACGGAAAACAAAAGGCATGCAAGCTGCACACAACAGACGAGACTTAGCTGCCTGGTAAACAGAAACTTGGCCGTGATCACAAAGAGATTATGCAAACCTGACAGATCGGTTCTCTTGAGCATAAAATACACATAAATATACAGTAATGTCTGAATCATTTATTGTCATTACTGGGTCATCTAACAAACAACACATAGGCATGCACACACACAGAAGCCATGCCTAGCTTAATGACTTTGTTTTGCACCTAAAAGCCATTTTAATACACAGGTTACTCCTGTTCCTCAGGCAAGAGAAGGCGTTAGGATTTTTCAGACACATGTTTGGATATGTGAGTTAAAGTATTGCAAAAATATAAGTTGCCATATCTTATTGATGATTATAAATTATAAAACGGTCTGGTGTTGATCAGCTCTGAATGCTGTCTTAATTAGAAAATAAATAAATAAGTATGTATCCTTAATAGCCTATGTGAAAACTATGGCGCTATAAAAATGCTGGGTAACAAATTACAATATTGACTTATTTGTTTCATTATTGATGCATTAGTTAACATGAACTAACTGAGCAATATATTTTTTTTTACAGTTTTTATTAACCTTTGTTATTGTTAGTAATAAAAAATATTGTTTGTTCGTGCTAGCTCACAGTAAATTATCTAATGTTAATGTTAAAAACATAATATGTAGTATTAGTAAATGTAGAAATTAACATAAACTAAAATTAATAAACATTTGTACTTCACTTTTGTAAATTGCTACCAAATAATGGTCTGTTTGAGCATCATGATCAGCCCTAAACACCAACAATCTGTTTGTTTGACAAATGAGATACAGGGTGAGTGTTCGGAAACCTGTGATTTTTCTTTTAACTGAAGAACGGTTGTTTTACTAAAACACTGTGGCATCGATTTATAATCTTCTAATTAAAGGTGTAAGAAGCAATTTCTGTTGAAAGTGGATCGGACCGAGTGCCAAAACACACTTGTAGCCAATCAGCAGAAAGGGGCGTATACACTCTTGATGAGGGGAGGTGCCTGTGTTGCATATGTTCATGAATTTAGGGAGAAGAATTTCAAGATAAGGCTGTGATCCATTTGGGTAGGGGTGCGTTTGTTTTTGGTGAGTTCAAATCCCCTTTAAAGGTTCAATATGTAACAGAGGTCAGCTAAAGAGCTGGCGGGGCAGGTAAACTTGACTCCCCCGGCCTCAAAAGGCACACTATACATTGTAAAAAAACATCTGTTAAATTTACGGAAAAAAACTGGCAGCTGTGGTTTTCCTGTTAAAAATGCGGTAGCAAGATTTTAGATTTTACAGACTTTTAACCATATTTAATTTTCCAGCAATAAACCAATATTTCATTATCTGATATAATGTTAATTTACTGACCTTTTGAAGCATTAATATCTGTTTTGTTCAACTGTAATACACTGACAACCAACAATAACAACAGTAATGAGAGTCAACTGATCAAAGCTCATCATAATCAGCTCTTCCACAAGAAAGTTAATTCAGTTATATAGAATCTGTACAGTCTCGTTCATTAAACACCATCATGTTGAAATTACAAAAATGCAATAAGAATTAATTTAACAACATTAAATGTAACATAAAACTCTAATGTACAAAACAGATTAGAACAAAACTAAGAAAATTATGAAGAAACAGTAAAAAAAAAACATTAAATGTGAAGTGTCACACAGGGAATTGTGGGAATGTCAATTTACATTTTTTCACTGTAAATTTTACAATGACTTGTTCTTTTTCACTTCCAAAAACTGTCAATTTAATGGCATTTTACAGTAAAATTACATTAAATGTACCATTACATCAGCAGTTATTTGCCGTATAACTTTCGGTTAACCAATTAACAGTTTTTCACTGTAGCATTTTTTTTTACCGTACCGAGTCTTTTACCGTTAAAATCACAATCATTTTACAGTGTAGCGACTTATGCTAGTGGCTGGGGTCATTAGCTTATTTGTTAGCGCACCCGTCTCCCATGCCAGTGACGCTGGTTCGAATCCTGCTCGTCACTGCGAGTAGGACCATTTACAATAGGTTTCACATAAGGATTGAAGGGTTTTTTAAACACATTGGGCCTAACTGTTTGCTGTTCTCTCAAATGATTCTTTGACGTAAGCCAACAGTATTTCCATAAATGAATGTTCAATGAATGCAGAGGCGATGGCAGAAACAGAGAGGCTACTCACACGCGCGCGCTTGGGAATGTATTCAACACTCATAGAGGAGCGGCCTTTAGTATGTGTGTGGGAGCCTTTAACAAACGCTGTTCATGTTGACGTCTGCAAACTCTACTCAGAAAACTTAACAACAATGGTGTCCCACCGTAAAATTCATCGGACATTTGAAATATGTCTCTTTGTACCTTTCAAGTGTACTGGTCATCTGAAAAGTGTGAAGTCAGATAGGATAGTGTTGAATAAAATAATGCGTGAAGTGTACGGCTGAAGCATGTGTTCCTGAATATGTTCTTTCAAACATGTTTTGTACACTGGAAAAAATATTGTTGGCTTAACTTAAAAAAATTAAGTAACCTGGTTGCCTTAAAATTTTAAGTTCATTGAACTGAAAAAATTGAGATTGATTTAATCATCAGAAACTCAAAATATTATGTTCTCTGAACGTGATTTGACAAAAGAAAAAATGTTGTGATCACAAATCATGAAAATAGTTTTTTACAGTGGAAACCGAGCGTAGATTGATATTTACTATATGTTCTGTTCGTCCCTTCAAATGTACAGCAGCATTTCATTATGACATAACATGACAATGGCAGTCTGTCACCATGAATATTATTCTGTATATAGTACATTCAGCAGAATAGCTTGAAACATTCAAACACAACTCCTGTAGCTATAGATAATATGATATTGACACACATTAATGTCATGCAGAGAAATTACAATAGGATGAAATTCTTGCAATGCAAAAGTAACAGTTAAAAGTTGATATTTAAAGTGATAGTTAGAAATTAAAATTCGGTCATTATGTAAGGTTGTAATACACACTACATAACTTTTGCACACATCTCCCCCCGATTTTTGCAAAAAAACAGAACCCGTCTGCAGATTTTGGGCATTTGGAGTTTCAGATTTCACCAAAGAAACGTGTGTGATGGCCACAAATTCTGCTTTGATTCCATCCGGATATCAAATATATTTGACATTTTTAGACGATATTAAAACATTGTTTTCATCTGTCATGCGTCTTCTTCCTTCTGTTCAGATTTTAAAGGTTGTGTGTGAAGTGTACTCCAACCATTCCTCTTCCTCATGACATTTCAAACAACAAAGAAAAGAAAAGCAACACTAAAGTTGTTATTGACTGATAATCATCAGCTATACTGAGCTGTTAACATCGGAACATTGTCACATTTTCTCAAGAATACAACAAGAAGAGCAAGGTTTTCTCCAAATAACAATTTTTTTTTTTTGAAAAATTTAATAAGTATGCAGTAAAAATAAAGGTTCAAAAGAGGGATTTTGCAACAATACCATTGAAGAACCATTTTTGGTTCAACAAAGAGCAAATCAATGTAAAATAACTTGTTTTTCTAAGAATAAAGAATATTTTAATATTTTAAAGAACATTTCTCCACAAAAAAACAAACTTTTGGTGTTAAATGGATGTTAAAGGCACTTCAAGGAACCATTGAAGCTAATAAATGACCTTTATTATGAGTGATGGACTTGGAAAATAATGCATTAGATCAATTGTGTGTACTTTTATGGTGTTTTTGTGTTCTTTTTGAAGCTTGACAACCCCAGTAAACATTTGATGTACTTGCATGGATGAAAAGTACATTCTTTACAACAAATTATAAATAAATAAAATAACATAATTAAATAAAAGCGGAAAAAAAAGGTTTTAAGCCTTAAATATACATTAAAAAGTAATCTGATTGCAATTGTGCATTTTTGTGACATTTAATGTATATTTGTTCTTTATGCTATCTCCAACAACACTGTTTTAGTTATTCACAATAAAATGAAAGTAATGCAAGGGATTCTATAGATATATTCAGGGGGTTGCGGTCAAATAAGATTGATCTGAGAAATGACGTGGAATTTTCTGACTCTTTCCAGTAGTTTCACCTGTTTCCAGTGAGTTCCCCTGGACTATACACCTGTTATTGTTGTTCATGCCATTGTGCTCCACCCTTCTTAGTCAACAGGACTGCAGAGGCCAAAGATCAACAAGTGCATAATCATATCTCACTTGGTATCTGTGTGTGAGCCAAAACAGATTGTTTTCCTTGTGTTGTGTATTGTATTTTCTTCTTGGATACTTCCTCGTTAGCAAAATTAATTCATGTGCACATGCACATAATCTACAGCATATTTAACCATGAATTTTATTTCGATCAATAAAACATTGATCGACCACTATATTGGACACTGAGATGCACTATTGAACTTTCAACAAAACCAAAAAGACAATTTTACTACAAAAACTACAAAAATGCGCAAATTAAAAAACTTAAATGTTATGAGATTCAAAAGATGAGAAACAATGAAACAGAGTTGGCATCACAAGTTTAAACTCCTCTGATTCTCTCCTTTTAGAGAACAGCCGTTGAGTCAGGAAACAGGTTTAACTAAATCTACAGGTTGAGTCACTTGTTATTTGAACTGAGCACTGATTTAGTACAGGAACAAATCTCTCCTTTTACACTCCTATCTCTAAGATAAACAAACATATCTCGCTTAGACAAAATGGTGCAGAAACTGGTTTTCTAAATGCATTACTGACAGCAACATCACTATTTTGGGTTATTTATCTACGCAAAATGCAAGCATATGTGGATTTAACATCACATTTTGTTACACATTTGTGGAGCTGTTTGTGAATATACCTTTTTAGATTAGATAGCATAATATATTTATATACAGATTGCACTTTTTTATTATACTACATAAAAAAGTGCATGGAATGTAACGTTATGCAGCTCGGACACATAATGTAAAGTATAATTTAAGTGGCAAACATATGCAATATTCAAATGCAAGAGGGTTAAGCCGTTGTTTTAATGTACTGCTCTAGTCACAGACCATGCTTGACTGTAAAAACAGATTTACCTTCAGGTTTCCCGTCCTGCGTCTGAGCGCGCGCAGGTGAACGGAGCGCGAGACACAGCGCGAGCATCTGCAGCGCAGCACCATTCATCCTCATTATCATTCTCAGAATATTCCCAATGTGAAGTCAGTCTGTCAGGATGAACACACGGTTACATATCCATGGCGAAAGAAGCGTGGAAGAGATGATGCTCCCTTCACTTCGGCTTGTCCTAAATTCTCATCAAAAAAATATCAAGTAGCCTAGTCCGTTCCCGTCGGTTACCGGGTTTATAGACTGTTAAATCCTTCAAGAGCCAATACGTCAGTTAAAAACAAATAGTTTGACAATCAAAATGTTGGGGGGAAACCGACCAGAAATACAGGACAGTTTAAAAGGTTCGTAAACATGAAAGCACTCGAGCACGCCTGGATGTTGTCTCGAGGTTTGTTGCCTGTTTACGAGGACAGGTGAACGATGCTGAACGCTGATTGGCTGTGACGTCGACCGTGTAGGCTAATTCCAAAGCCCGTACATTGATTTATCTCAAACATGTAAACAAGCCATTAAGCCTTGATAGTGAACTCTTGACCACTATAAACAGGCTGTGTTCTAAATTTCCCTCAGTAACCGACAGTCCTCACAGTCTACACTGAAAGCACCGTCGAGATTGTGATAAATGTATGTGCCAAGATTCTGCGCTCTCTCTCTCTCTCTCTCTCTCTGAACAAACACACATATACACAAATCTGGGGTTTGCTATATCGATAATAATGTCATCTTGGAGTGAGGGGTCTTTGTGTGCAAGTCAAGGGTGGCATTGTGTCCCGGTATCGTCCACTAGTTTATCACTGTTTCTTTGATGGCTCTGGACTCACAGTCTCACAAAGGCAACTTTGTCCCTCAGTTCAGATGGCTTTAAAACTCAGAGACAAGAAAGTGATTGAGTTCAGAGCACACATCATTCTCAGACACAAAAAAATAACTGCCAAAATAATACATTCAAATTTTTTATTTATTTATTTATTTATTTTCAATTATAAATACCTCAACAGTAAATCCTAAACATTTATTTTAAAGTTCATATCACTCTCAGAAAAATACAAAAATCACATTAATTCAATAACTGACAAAGAAGGTAACATTTTATTTGACAGTGTCTTTGTTATGTTACCAAACCGGTAAATTATGCATAATTACATGCAACAAACCCTCAACCAAACCCTAAATAAGGACATGCTGTTAATTAATTTTACGTGTTTAATTGTTTAATTCCACTGTAACAATGATACCTTAAAATAAAGTGTCTTTTTATGTATCGTAGTCATTGTAATTTCTAAAAATGTAATTGTCTAAACATTTTTGAGCACTCATCACATACTATACCTCACAACAATGCATTTAATTATAATCCTTAATAAATATTAACAATCATTTATTTAAAAAAAATGTATATATAATACAAAGTGTATTTTAACTTAATTTCTTTCTTATAATTACTTCAATTCTACATGCCCCAAGACATACAAAAATATCATGATTTTGAATATGTTTTTTTTGTTCATACAATGTGTTCACACTGGTACATTAATACCAACAATTATCTTTCCTCTTGTTCTCCGTTCAAACAGCATGTGAGTATGTCACAGACTAGTTGGGAAACAGGTTTTAAAGACCAGCTCTTCCGGCACTACCGGTCTGTGGCACTGATTGAACAAACAAGTGCACAGACAGACAAACAGACAGAGAGGAAGACAGGCAAAGTATTCTTAAACAACAAGCCTTAATAAATATAGTCTTTGTTCTTATGTATCACTTTGGTTTTTTCAGAGAGATACACTGCATAAACAAGGTTTTTTTATGATTTTGGAGCACATTCCTTGTTCGTTAATGTCTCACCAGCAAAAAGCATTATGGTCCAGAACACACCCTGATTCATTGAGCTCTCTCACGCACTTTCTGGTCTGAACAGATTGTGGGTTTGTATATATATATATATATTGCACTGGACATATGAATATTAGACATTAGCAAAGACTATTTAAGCACATATGCCATGATGAGAATATGCATTTGAGATTCTTCCTTTCCTGAACTGAAAAGAGTCTGAAACTGTGTGGGTTCTCATAATAGTTCTGCCCTCTTCTGGCGGATATGTGGGACTGCAGTGCAGAAACACACACACACCAGGAATCCAGCATAGACGTTTCAAGGCTTTGCGAGACAAATAAGGCGACACGTTATTTAGAGGGTTAGTTCATCCAATAATTACTCACCCTTATGTCATTCCATACCCGTAAGACATCCGTTCATCTTCGAAACACAAATGAAGAACGTTTAATGAAGAGATGTTATATCTGTCCCTCCATTTACACTGACAGCTCTACACAACTTTAAAAATTTCAAAAAATTAATAATAAGATTGACAACTAATCTCATTGTGTTGTCCTCACTGCAGTGTAGCAACTGTAGCTATACAACCAGCTAACTCTGATGCAAAATGACGACAAGTCGTAGTGAGCGATTTCTTGCTGTTTACTGTGGCTTTAACATCATCTTACATGACAGAGTGAAAACTGTAACAAAGAAATAAAGATTGACTGTTTTAACATAAATCTTGTCTGAAGAAAAATATCTGTATATACATGTAAATAAATATTGTAACTATGTGTAGTCGTTTCTTTTTAAACACTATTGTAACATTAACTTATTAACATAAAAATGAATTTTGTACTTACGACATTGCCTCTAGTGATAACAACATATGGATTACATGTGCTCACGTACTGTAAGCTTCCTTACTTCTATACAGGAAATGACCTCTAACCCTAAACTCCAGGTCTACATCATATCAAAATAAAAGTCCCTAATATTTTGCCTTAATGGCAACACACTCCCCGCCTGACATCTTTGAGGTCACTACACAAACAAGTCTTAACTAAAGAGATGAACATCACTCTTTACTCAGAAGCAAAACAAGTTCGGTCACTGGTCTAAGGTACTTTTTTGAATGTCCTTGATCTGTGGTCTTCAATTCCACCTTACGGACTTTCCCGTCTTTTCCAAGAATAGCCTTTGTGACTATCGCCATAGGCCAGCTGTTGCGGACAACTTGGTTGTCCTTGAGGAGAACAACATCTCCTTCTTGCAGATTTTGGTGAGATTTGGTCCATTTCTTCCGCCCTTGTAAGGTTGACAAGTACACTTGTCTCCAACGGCGCCAGAACATGTTGGACAAGGCTTGTACTTGTCTCCATTGCTTGGTTAGGAGGTCTTTGTCCGTAAAGTCTCCTGGAGGAGGTGGAGTGCCAACTTTCTGTGTCAACAGCATAGATGGTGTGAGAATGAATGGATCCTCTGGATCATTTGAAACTGGAACCAGAGGCCTTGCATTCATAATTGCTGTCACCTCTGCCATTAGAGTGCACAAGACTTCATGAGTCAGACGAGTGCCATGTTCAAGAAGCATTGACTCCAGGATCCTTCGAGCCACTCCAATGAGGCGTTCCCATGAACCACCCATGTGCGAAGCATGAGGTGGGTTAAACACCCAGGAGCATCCTTGTTGGTGTAGGTACCTCTGAACAGTGGTGTCTGGTTGTTCTGCACTCATCCCGAGTTCTCTGCAGGCCCCAATGAAATTTGTGCCACAATCTGACCTCAGTTGTTTGGCTGGTCCTCTTATGGCAAAGAAACGCCTTAAGGCATTGACACAGCTTGAAGTGTCCATTGAGGCAATCACCTCAATGTGAACCGCCCTGGAGCTCATACAACAGAATAATATGGCCCACCGTTTGCTCTCAGGCTGAACTCCTCTTGTACGTCTAGTAGTGATGTACCATGGTCCGAAAACATCTAGCCCTACATAGGTGAAGGGAGGGCAGGCCTTGAGACGCTCAGGTGGCAAATCCGCCATTAGTTGCTCCTGCATTCGACCTCTGAGTCTACGACAGGTCACGCATTTGTGAAGAGTTGAGTTAATGAGCCTTTTACCTCCCAAGATCCAGAGTCCTGCAGCTCTCACAGCGCCTTCTGTTAAATGGCGGCCCTGATGTTTCACTTGAGTATGATGGTGTCTGATGAACAGTAAGGAAACATGGTTGTCTTTTGGGAGAATTACAGGGTTCTTTTGCTTAATCTCTACGTCTGCGTTTTTCAGACGGCCACCAATGCAGATCAGGTCATTCTGCAAGATAGGGTTGAGACGACGTAAACAGCTGTTTAGAGGAACTGGCTTGTCTCTTTCTAGAGCCTCAAATTCCTTTCCAAATGCTTTCCTCTGAACGGCTCTGATGATGACTTCTCTGGCTTGGGCAAGCTCATCCGGAGAGCGAGGCAATTCACATGTATGCCATCCTCTACACTTGTGCATGACGTTAGGGGACTTGAAAGATCTTGCAATGTGAATTAAGAGTGCCACAGCTCGCTGGAGTGAGCCAAAGGTGGAGAACCTCTCAAAACGCTCTATGCTGAGACCTTCCTCGTGCAGATGGGTGGCATAACTCTTTACATCTGGACGAATCTCTGCATCCAATTCTGGTGAGACTAAGCTGAATGACTGAATAGGCTCTGGTTGAATGGAAGGCTTACGCAAAAAGGTAGGTCCGCTGAACCACAGTGTTTGTGTGAGACGTGATGCTGGAACAGACCTTGACGCAATATCAGCTGGATTGTCATCTGTGCGTACGTAGTGCCACTGTTCAGGATTTGTGGTCTGGCGAATACGCTGAACTCGATTGTGGACATATACATAAAACCGTCTGGATTGGTTATGAATGTATCCAAGGACCACTCTGCTATCCGTGTAGAATTTAATGGAATCCAACTTCAAGTCCAGTTCTTCCTGAATCAGTTCGGCCATTTCCACAGCCAAAACCGCAGCACACAGCTCAAGTCTCGGTATGGTTGGCTCTGATTGAGGAGCAAGTTTAGACTTTCCCATGACAAATCCAATGTCAACAATCCCTTCTCGGGTGGTCTTCAAATAGGCTACAGCCCCAATGGCCATTGTAGAAGCATCACAGAACACACAGAGTTCCATCTGTTCAGCCTTGGTTAGAGAGATGCCCGTGTACATCCTTGATATATGGAAGTGCTTCAAATCTTGAAGTGAGTTTCGCCAAGCCTCCCACTTGCCTCGTTTATCTTCAGGTAATGGAGTGTCCCACTCTGAAGCCTCAGAATTCAGCTCTCTGAGAAAGGCTCTTCCTTGGATTACGACCGGAGCCAAAAAACCCAAGGGATCAAAAACACTGTTCACCATTGAGAGAACTCCTCGGCGGGTAAACGGTTTTACGTCAGTTGACACAGAGAAGGTGAATGTGTCCCTAGCTACCTCCCACAAGAGGCCTAAGCTGCGTTGGATGTACGACTCCTCCTTCCCACAGAGGTTTACCTCTTTTCCAGCTGCCACACAGTCCTCACTTGGAAAAGCTGCCAAGACAGCCGGAATATTCGATGCAAACTTATGGAGCCTGAGGTTGGACTCAGCCAATGAAGCCTGAGTCCTACGCAGCAAGTCAATGGCTTCAGCATCAGTAGGGACAGAACAAAGACCGTCGTCAACATAAAAGTGGCGCTCGACAAAGTCGACGGTGTCTTGTCCGTATCTTTGCGCACCATTTCTGACAGCTCTTCTAAGCCCATAAATTGCCACTGCTGGAGACGGGCTGTTCCCAAAGACATGGACCTTCATCCTGTAGTCTACTACTTCACTTGCCACATCATTGTTCTTGAACCATAAAAATCTCAAATAGTTCCTATGTTTTTCTTCTACGAGGAAGCAGTAAAACATCTGCTGTATGTCTGCCATAACAGCCACCTTTTCCTTTCTGAACCGCATGAGTACTCCCAGAAGGGAGTTGTTAAGATCAGGGCCAGTCAATAGCACATTATTTAAGGAGATTCCGGAGTGTTGGGCGCTCGAATCAAACACCACCCTGATTTGACCTGGTTTTTGCGGGTGAAACACTGCAAAGCTTGGTAAGTACCAGCACTCTTCATCTTCCCTTAGTTCTGGTGCCACCTCGGCATGATCATTTTCCAGCAGTTTGCCCATGAATGCCACATATTGCTGTTCCATCTCTGGCTTTCTCCTCAAGTTGCGTCGAAGTGATTCAAAACGTTTGAATGCTTGGCTGCGGTTGTTAGGCAAACGTTCTCTAGGCTGTCTGAATGGTAGTGGAGCGACCCAACTGTGTGAATCATTTCTGTAGACTTCTTTGTCCATTATGTTCAAGAAAGTCTCATCCTCAATTGATGGTGCCAGCTTGTTGTCTTGTTCGGTGCGGTCAAATACATTTTTACCCAGCATGTCTTCTTTAGCCTTGCTGGGACTTAAGGCACTCTTCCTGGGCTCTTTGTCATGAAGCTCATCCCTGACATGCATAAAACTTGTGCACGGTTGGAGGAGAGAGGGCCGTCGACAATCAAGCACTGTTGTCCTGTAAGTGCTGACATTTGGCTTGTGTGCATTCCCCAGGCAGACCTCTCCAACCAACACCCAGCCTAGGTCAAGGCGTTGAGCAAAAGGGGCGTTGGGAGGGCCATTTACTTGTTCCCTTACCTTGTGCACTCTAATTACGTCTCTACCAAGCAACAGAAGGATCTCCGCAGTTGGGTCCAATTCGGGAATGTGTTCTGCTACTTTGACGAGGTGAGGTAGATGAAGAGCGGCATTCGGCGTGGGAATTTCAGCCCGGTTGTCAGGCAAGTCGTTACATTCAATAAGCGGGGGGAGAGGGATTGTGATTTTCCCATCAAGTGCTTTGACCATAAAATCTTCAGCCCTTCTGCCGAATGTTTCCTCTGTGCCGGAACACGTTTTCAGTAAGTAAGGATATGGCCTACTCTGAATGTCGAAAAGGTCGAAGAATCTGGACGTCGCCAATGACCGGTTGCTTTGGTCATCTAAAACAACATATGCCTTGATGGCTTTATCTGGACAGCCCTTGTGATACACCGTTGCTAGGCATATCTTGGAACATGACCTCCCAACTTGTCCTGCACCACATACTTCAGTGCAGCTTGAGCTGACGACTTCCCTGCTGTCGTTACCCTCTTCTCCCTCCCCGCCATTCTGCGGCGAGGTAACAGGAGCAGTGATCTTTGGAGAAGGGCCCGGGTGCATAGCTGAGACATGCTTGGTGCTGTCACACTCAGAACATTTGACTAATGCAGTGCAGTCCTTTGCCACATGACTATTTGAGCCACAACATTTAAAGCAGAAGCCTCTATCCTTCAGAAAGGCTTTCCTGTCTTGAAGGTCTTTGGCTCTAAAGGCTTTGCACTTCTTAAGTGGATGTGGCTTTGCATGTATTGGGCAGCTCTTATTTGGATCACAGGAAGTGCTCGCCTCTGCAGGGGAGACATTGGTCTTATGAACTGTAATGGGGTTCTTGATGCTTTTAAATTGGGTACTTTCAGCCTTTACAGCAGATCCGCTAGCATTTAAAAGGGCAAAACTGGGATCATTCCTTTTCTTTGCCTCATAGCACATGAATCTGGTAAAGAATTCAAATGGTGGAAACCGTCCTCCATTTTCTTCTTTATGCTTTGAACCCGCAGAAATCCATTTTTCCTGAAGTCCATAAGGCAGCTTGGCTACTATAGGTTCTATGCCTCGCGCAGTATCCAGGTAGGACAAACCTGGAAGGTAGCCGTCTTCCTTAGCACACTGCACTTCCATCAGCAGATCTGCTAACTCCCTTAGCCTCAGATTTTCTTTCGCCAAAACCTTGGGGAACTTGTCAAGTCGAGTGAAGAGGGCCTTTTCAACTACCTCTGGCGCTGCGTAACATTCCTGAAGACGTTCCCAGGCTTTTCTGAGTGCTATGTCTGGACTTGCTACGTGCACTGAACGCAGACGTTTCACTTGGTTGCTGGATTCTCTGCCAAGCCATCGAGTCATTAAGTCTAGCTCCTCAGTAGCAGTGAGACCCAGCCCTTGTGTAGCATTTTTATATGAAGACTGCCAAGCACGATAATTTTCTGGTTTATCATCAAACTCATACAAGCTTGCACTCACCAGGTCACGTCGCGCTAAATATTGAGCAAGATGTTCAGTTGCAGACCCACTCTGATCAGGTTTTAGCTGGGGGTAATAGCACGGAGCAGAAATATTCAAGTCAGTATGAAACTTCTTTGAATCAACTTGAGTTTCGTTTCTGTCATATAAAGTCTGACCATATGACAATTTGGCTGCCGGTGGAACATAAACATCATCAAGACCATCCTCTGATAAATTCCCATTTCCTATGTTATTAGCCTGTCGTGGCTCATGTGAAGAAACAGGAACCTGCTGGTATGAAGAGAAGGCATTGTTCGGACTGAAAATGAGAGCGCCATCTGTAGCAGGCTGAAAAGCCTGAGAGCAAGTGTTCATAGCTTCTCGCTTTGGGGAGCTAGTTGGGCCAAAATGAGTTTGGACGTATTCACTCGTCCGCTCCATTTTATCTTCTCCCGACGAGCCTGTTTCATCCAACAGAATACACTTCGCAATTGAGTCAGCCGATTCCCAAACGGCTGCTTCAGCTTCAGCAGCCGCTGCTTCACGACACATGGCGAGTGTTTCAAGCTCAGTCTCTCTTTTTACCTTCTCCAACTGTGATTCAGCTTCTTTAGCTGCCTTTTCTATTTTAGCTTTAGCCTCTTTTTCTGCGTATACAGCACGTACTTTAGCAGCTGCTGCTTTAGCCCGTGCACGGATTACTGCACTCCTTGATGACAGAGATGAGTGAGAACTTCCACTTGCTACAGAAGACTTAGCACGTTTTCCTTCCATCTTGCCACGATGTTCAACACTAACTTTTCTGTCTTTTCACTGTGTTGTCCTCACTGCAGTGTAGCAACTGTAGCTATACAACCAGCTAACTCTGATGCAAAATGACGACAAGTCGTAGTGAGCGATTTCTTGCTGTTTACTGTGGCTTTAACATCATCTTACATGACAGAGTGAAAACTGTAACAAAGAAATAAAGATTGACTGTTTTAACATAAATCTTGTCTGAAGAAAAATATCTGTATATACATGTAAATAAATATTGTAACTATGTGTAGTCGTTTCTTTTTAAACACTATTGTAACATTAACTTATTAACATAAAAATGAATTTTGTACTTACGACATTGCCTCTAGTGATAACAACATATGGATTACATGTGCTCACGTACTGTAAGCTTCCTTACTTCTATACAGGAAATGACCTCTAACCCTAAACTCCAGGTCTACATCATATCAAAATAAAAGTCCCTAATATTTTGCCTTAATGGCAACACACTCATATTAATCGAGCAGTTTAGTCCACATTTTCTGAAAGAGACTCTTTTTCTTTATTTCTAATTAACATAAACACGAACATAAACAGAAACTGAACGACATACGTGAAGTGTGAGAACAAATCTCATTGGTTCTTACAGAAGCTTAAACTACTGCGTAACACGAGAATGAACCTCATTGGTTCTCGCAGAAGCTCAAACGTGCTGCGTAACACGAGAATGAATCTCATTGGTTCTCGTCAAGCAAACATGCTTGAACTTCCATTTACCACAACTGATTTGTGAGTTGATGAATGTTTGTTTATATGTGAATAAAAGCCTAAATTCAATCTGTTCATCAAATTAAGTGATCGTGTCTCTTCCAAAAAATTGGACTAAATCACTCAATTAATGGTTTTACAATCTCTTTATAAACGTTTTGAAGTGACAAAGTGGCAGTTGTGAGGACTGGCAGGGACAGAAATCTCTCAGATTTCATTAAAATATCTTACTTTACTCACCCTCAAGACTTTCGTTCATCTTCAAAAAAAAAAAAAAAAAAAAAAAAAAAAAAAAAGGGTGAGAGGATTTTCAACAAACCATTTAAAACTAGTCTAAATCTAGGATTAGACTTGATCAATTTCTGGCACCTACCAAAGTTCACTATGAGACGTTACACATACTGTACAATATCATGAAGTCATTAGGTGGCTTTACTAAAGCATTTTCCAGACCAGGAGGAATAAGTTTATTAAACAATGCAACAGAATCCACTAGTCTTCCAGCAGGGGTGCATCCATTATATTAGATTTATTTATCATGAGTGTTTTTTACATATTGGACACAAATGTTGCTCATACGATATAGTTGCAAGTATAAAAACATAAATGGAACAAATATACTGTAAATAAATAAGAAACAGCAAAGTATATGGTAATTTCCATGTTTTTATTTGAGTGTAGTGTTACAGTCAAAGGATCAGAGGGAAAGATTTTGGTGTCTACATAATAATAATCAACAATAGTCTTTTTTTTTTCAATCTACTGTAACAGATAATTACACATTTCATCCATGATTTCTAAGAATTCTATTTATTGATTTATTATTCATTGAGAAATAGTTTCTCCCTTCATTGATTATGTTCACAGACACCGTAAGCCATCGAAATGATTTACCCAACACAGTAAAAAAAGAAATCAAGAAAGAAAACGCATAAGCACACAGAGGTAAAAACACATTCACCAAAACACTCACCAAAATAAATACATGAACAAAAATATAATGTTGAAGAAGATAAAATCTTTAAACCCTAGCTACTCAATAAGCACAAAAACCGTTTAATGCAAAGAACAAATGCTTTGAAATCAAGCAAACAATATATTTGAGATGTTTTAACCCCTTTTGTTCCTAGATCAACTAAAACTAAACTCAGTGACCCAACCTAGTTAATAAATAACCATGTGAAAACACACTTTTGTAAGAAGATAAGGCCACAAAACTTAACAGACTGGACGATTCACACTGCAGACTTGTGTAGAAATGGCCTTGCAGACAGTTTGTTGTTTGCGTTCGATGCTGGAATACTACTGAGATGCGGGTGTTGAGCTAGCTATGCTTATGTTCCACAGTCAAACTGAATCATTTGAGGTGAAGTGTCATGCTAAATAGCACAATTGTTTTGGTAACTCTCTCATTCCTGCATCACCCACACGCTACACCACGTAAGACTCTATTCCAACCATGTCCTAGATTGAAATGTCCACTTGCCTTTTTAAAATATGCATGATGATGATAATGATGATGATGACGACATGTCTTCATTGCCAGACAAAGTCTGAATTTCCTCTTGTGTGACATTATGTTCATTGTCACAAACGATATAAAAGATGTAGACAAATGGGAACTTGTTTCTTTAACTCTCTTGATGGCTTGTGTTATGCAAAATAGGGTAACGCTTCCTTTTACAGTACAGTACTTACAGTATACCTAGAAAGTACTGGCTAATATAAGGTAAGTACATGGAACAGGGGTAGGTTCAGGGTTAGTACTAGTTATTACCCAGTAATTGTAGTTACTAAAATAAGTACATAGTATTTACATGGGTAACTGGACTGTAAAAGGAAGCGTTACCCAAAATAGTATGATGTTGACTCAATAGTTTTTAGTTGAAGACTAACAAACTGATTTTATTGGTTCACAACAGTGGTAAGAGTCTGATTTTAGTGTACATGAAGTGGGAAAATGCCACAAATCATGTGTTGCCTGGAATAATATGCAAACTAAGAGCAATTCTATTCCCAGAAATCATTTTGCTATTAGATTTGTGTGAAGGATGGATTAACAAATATGCAATTTAGTTGTTTGTTGCATTTACACTGGCTAGTATGGTAATATAAACTGTGATTTCCATTTGTCCATGTAGTTTGTAACACATAGATTATTTTAGAACTAATCTAAACATCACTTGTATCTGTGATGTTTGCTATAATATGTTATACACAAAACAAAATACAAAATAAATATATATATATATATATATACACATCTATATATTTTTTCATTTCTGAACTATACTAATGTTTCAGCCTACCAGCACTGATTCAACAAAAGTCACATTCATTGGGGGTGATATGTTAGTCTGAACCCACAAAACACATTATGCGCATGAAACAAGCAATCTAACACAGAGGAGATGCGATATTATGCAGTTTGCCGCAGACCACTGACATACTAAGGTTTTGTGTGCTGTTTTAATGCTGTTTGCTAATATGATTCAAATTGTCAAGTGCAAAAGCAAAAAAAAAAAAAAAAAAAAAAAAAAAACAACAGCCAAATGTTTAGTGTTATCATTACAATCTATTATTCATCATGTCAGTGGAAAATTAGTACTAGTAACTATGTTAAACAGCATCTATCTATCTATCTATCTATCTATCTATCTATCTATCTATCTATCTATCTATCTATCTATCTATCTATCTATCTATCTATCTATCTATCTATCTATCTATCTATCTATCTATCTATCTATCTATCTATCTATCTATCTATCTATCTATCTATCTATCTATCTATCTATCTATCTATCTATCTATCTATCTATCTATCTATCTATCTATCTATCGGACTAACAGCACAGCATGCATGCCATGCAGACAATGCAATTGATTCTTACGACACATTACCGTTTTACCCATGCAACAATTAGCCAAGTCAATGCTTCAGTACGACAAAGGGGCGTTTGATTGAAAAAAAAAAAAGCTTTATTTACAGCTTTACTCGAATGTGTTCGTTTATGATGGACTACTCGAAAGCACTCATAATTTAGGTGAGGAAAGTTTGCAGAAACACAGACGTTCTAGTCCATTCTAGTACAGCACAGCAACAAAGCAGCATGCAACACCAACCGACCAGCTCTGTGTGACTAAACACACACATGCAGATCTAACCTCTACTACACCACAACGCTTAACACACGACACGGACAGAAAGAGCCATGCAAAACACAGCAGGGTATCTAACGCAAGACGGCTCGTAGACTGTGGGTATTGCGTGTGTGTGAGGAGGCAAGCTGCATCATAATCGCATCTACTGAAAACAGAGCATTTCGACAATACCAGGAAATACAGAAGCATACAACATAATACATGAGCATGCTCAGACCCATAGCTAACTATCTTTTTCACGGCAGTGAAGGACAACACTGATCACTGATTGTAAACATGGAAAGATTGAGTGAGAGTGGGAGAGGCGGAGATGACGTCGACCAAACGTTGATGCTATATACCGACACTGTACTGACCGGCGTTCATTATATAGTGAAAATGCCTGTTGATCTGCGAGTGTGCGTGTGAATGCGTGTGCGTAAGGTGATTTACACGGAGCATAGAAGGCTCTATAAACCACATACTGTATTTGCCATTATACAACAAAAATAAACGAAATCAACCAATGACAAATCAAACGTAACAATTCCAAAGGCCAAATTAGTCCCGCCCCCTTCCCAAAGAGAGAAACGGCCACAGAAAGAAAATCCCGCCCCTCACTTCTTATTCTTGAGCTGATTGGCGAGCCAGTCGAGCCCTTCGTACAGACCGTCTCCGCTGGTCGCACAGGTCGCTTGTATATACCAGTTGCGGTGGCGGAGTGAGTGGAGGCCGAGTTTATCTGTGATCTCAGCTGCGTTCATAGCGTTTGGCAGATCCTGTAGTCAAAACAGTCAGGGAAATACGATGATGAGTAAATGCTTTTAAATACAACCATCGATTTTTATTCTGAAATAAGTACACAATTTAGCAGCAGAATTATTGTATTATGATTAAATGAAATTTAAACATATGTAGTGTCGTTCAAAAAGTTTGGGGCTGGTAAGAACCACATTTTACAGTTTTTCTCAATTGCTTTGGCTCAGTTCTCAAATGTTTTTTTTATTTCCCAAAACATTAAGTTCATATCTCTGAACAATTCGCTTCTTGTTCACATCAGATTGGAATTTCTTATTGATTTGAGAAAATTGCAAATGCTTTGGCACATGTGTGCAAAGAGTACCTACAACTGTCTGCAGTTTGGACAACAAATAATTGTATATGGCTTGTTGATCAAAACTGATGATTTGATTCTCACTTACACTGTCAAACACTTCAGAACTTCTCAGACATTTTTTATTGTGTAAGCCATCACATTCAAAACGATCTATTCAATTATCATAATTAGTATACATGAATGTATATTCTAAAATATATCTGACATTGACATTGTTTGTAATGTTTGCTAAATTGGCACATGACTTCTAATTGCATTCGCAATCTAATTATAAATTACCTCTAATATGAATCAACCATATAAATATATATATATATATATATATATATATATATATATAGAGAGAGAGAGAGAGAGTATATATTTAGAGTATATATATATATAGAGAGAGAGAGTATTTAGAGTATATAGAGTATATATAGAATGGAGGACATTCACAACCCTGAACTGCAGCAACATGCTCATGGAAGAGCAATTGGAAGGCATGTAAGAATACGTGGTGGTGGTAGAGAAAGAAATAATCGAGGAAGAGGTGGAAATAGAAGAGTCAGAGTCTCTGATGAAATCAGAGCCACACTTGTGGATCATGTCATAAATCTGACCATTGCAGGGGATGGGTGCGGCATTCAAGGAGATTTTTTCCACGTTGTGTGGCAATGGTAACATCAGATGTGATGTTGATGAAAATCTTTGGC
Source organism: Pimephales promelas (assembly GCF_016745375.1). The sequence continues at coordinate 3,143,352 of NW_024121355.1, read as the reverse complement.
CTGACCAACGTGTGCGACAAGATGTCCACCAAGAATAATTTGTTTCTTTTTCTTTTTTTTCCATGAATGTTATTTGTTGTTTGTGTATTTGTGGTAATACACAAATATGAGATGTAATGTGAAATCTTGTTATTCTTGTCAGTTACTTTACATGTACAGTAAATACACTTGTATTGTGTATACACATGAAGTACAAAAATAAACACTGTAAAAATACAAATGTTCATAGAATTTTTTTTTCTACATACTATTGACTTTTCTCAACAAATATGATTACAGACAGTAAACCCTTAATTTGATTTATGGTGAAAAAATAACTAAACATTTTGACCAGTGTGGCTCACACAATGACAAAAATACTTTAGATTTTGGTGGCCTTGGCCAAATTATTGACAAAATAACTAGGTTTTGAAGCATGAATTAAATGTTTTGGGTGAGTAACTACATTTTGCAGACATGCTATAAAGTTTTGAAGTTCCTGCAAACAGTTGTGACATTTGCACTCACAGTTTAGAGAATGTTAAGACTGTTTCGAAAAATGTGCCAAAGCAATTGAGAAAAACTGTAAAGGGGCTATATGTAAGAATATAATATTAATATACATCACTGTGTGAACAGCTTGTAACAAAACTTTAAAAAAAAAAACAAGACCTTCCATGATTTCCTAACCTGATTTTTATGTGAAGGACGTTTTTTACTGGGAAAATCAAACAGATTTACATGCGCTTCAACTCAATGACACATGAGACAATGTTTATGTTCAGGATTATGCCGAAAGAGCTATTCTTTACAGCCAATTTACTGTACTGACAATGTGTCATGCAAAGAAAAGGGATTCATTTAAACTATATAGCCAGATATATAGTATATATCAAATTATCATAATTGTGTAATTTGAATTTCCTCATCTGTCAACATGATGCAAGTGACCTGCAGATCTTGTGCAAACATAACCACATCACTTACATCACTCGTATTGCTCAAATACGAGCAAGAGCAATAAGATGCTGGCTGTAGTTCACTTAACGGCCACCGGTGTCACTTATAACAAGGGTTTCTGAATACTACAAATATCCCCTTTAAAAACTCCAGTGGTAAACATGTCAAGAATATTATCACTTGAAGATGAGGTGCAGTACCTGTTTGTTTGCAAAGACAAGAAGAACAGCATCACGCAATTCGTCTTCTGCGAGCATCCTCATTAACTCCTCCCGCGCTTCGTTCACTCTCTCCCGATCGTTGCTGTCAACCACGAAGATAAGACCTACGATGAGAAAAAACAGCAGAGATGAATACAGACGTATTATTATTCAACAAGCAACATTAACACAACACGAAAGCATACACAGATTGTCTCCTGTTTCTTTAAAAATAAAACATACATTGATTTTTATTTTTGAATATAACTTCTGAGCTATTTAACATTCTATGTGGACATAGAATTAACTAGTGTTATATAATATCATTGAGATAATATTATAGGTTTTTTTATATAGTTCCTATACTATTTTAATATGCTAATGGTTAAGGTTTATATTATTTCAAGTAACAAATGTTTTTTTAATGGGTTTAGCTATAGTTAACTACAATAACCCAGCTTCACCGATGTTTACAAGGTGGCTCTTGTAACAAGCTACACAGGCGCACTAAATCTACTCAAGGCAACATGTGTTTAAGCAGGAGAAGTTGAGTGTATGTGTAACTCACCCTGTGTATTTTGAAAGTAGTGTCTCCAGAGTGGTCTGATTTTATCCTGACCACCAACATCCCACACAGTGAAGCTGATGTTCTTGTACTCCACAGTCTCCACATTAAAGCCTAACACAAACACAAACATTGTGCGACCAGAATCACAACATCATTTTACTAATTCAATTACTGTGCATTCAACAACTGTACAAATATAATTTCTCCAGATGTATATAGGATACCCCAGGCAAATTTAACAATTTAATTTTTTAAAAGGGATAGTTCACCCAGAAATGAAAACTCCACACCTGTATGAATTTCTTTCTTCTGCTGAACACAACAGAAGATATTTTGTAGAATATGTGTAACCAAACAGTTAATGGGCCCCATTGACTGCCATAGTATTTTTCTTCCAACTGTAAAAGTCGATAGGGTCTATCAACTGTCTATTGAGGGTTAGTAAATGATGACAGAATGTTCATTTTTGAGTGAACTGTCCCTTTAAGAGATGTTATATAATGCCATGTTTCTGCCACTGGAAGCATTTTATGTGCAAGTAGTAATGGAGTGCAACATTCAGATTCTCAATATAAAAACTCTCCATAGATACATTCATTTTAATGATAAACCTTTAAAGACAGGCCTACTGTGAGCTATGAGGCTGATAATCAATGGTATTTGCTTCTGTTGCATTATTTATCAGTTTAACAGTTGAATGTGTGGGGAAAAACTACATTACCCATGATGCTGTACAGAAAATTGTAACAATCAGAAAGTTTAAACAATCAAACATGCCCTAAAAAAGCTCTTTAGTTCCCATGAAAGTCGTTCGCCCTTTGCTCTCAAAATACATATATCTGCACATTTAGCAATAAACTTAAAATATATGGTTAATATATATAAAATCAGCATTTTAAATAGAAGTTTTAATTTGATTATGCTGTTTTTAGATTGTAGTTCTTTCCCTCACTAAAAAGCCGTTAAGTGCACTTATCTTGTATTTTTGTCAGATTTTCAAATACTTTATTAGCCTTAAAATCAATGTTATAATTTACCTCGTAGTGGTTTGGTTTGGTTTGGTTCATGGCTTATAGCGCTTAAAATCCCTATGGGAGAAATTAATGGAAAAAATACTTCCACAACCAACGCTGCAGAAAAAGTGGACGGGCACTAATGCAAATAGTGCTCATCCCCCAAAAAGAGAAATTTACTTTGTTATGAGGAAATACTTAAACAAATTTGTTTATATTGTGTTTGAAATGACCATGAATTCTGTCTTCGGATGTACAGATACCTGTTTAAACAGTAATGTAACAAAGTCTACAAAACAATCCAATGAAGTAAGAGCATGATTTACCAATGGTTGGGATGGTGGTGACGATCTCTCCCAGCTTCAGTTTGTAAAGGATAGTGGTTTTACCAGCAGCATCTAATCCAACCATCAGAATTCTCATCTCTTTCTTCCCTATCAGACTCTTCAGCAGATTGCCAAAAATATTCCCCATGATTCAATGTTTTGCTTCGTTCAGCCAATCGCAATCCAGAAAGCTGTGAGTCCTTTTGTAGAACAGTCCACTGAGGTAAAAGACTGAAAGCCTTGAGAAATAATGCTCGCAGAAGAAATAATACTCTGGAGTCCTGCAAAGGGAAAAAAGAAAATCAATGTGGATGACAATGAAAATGTTTTTGTTATATTCATTTTTTTATTTTGTATATTAAAATATGAATATATATAAATTGAAATTTCACAACTGTACTGTTTCACTGTATTTTATCAAATAAACGCCATGTATATATATAGAGAAAATTAATTTAAAATTGTAACTATATATATATATATATATATATATATATACACACATACGTATATACTGTATATACAGTTATTTTAAATTGCAACAATATTACACTACACTGTAAAAATGAATATGCTTTTTCTAATCAAAAAAATTGTGGCAACAGATTACAAGCAATATTATTAATTAAATTTAACAAATTAGAATTGAGTAATAATTAATCAAATTAATTCCTTAAAAGTTAACCATTTAAAATGAGTAAAACTTAGACCAACAACAACCAAAAAAACATATATCACCATTATGGTGATCGGTGTTTGTTTTAAAATTACGGTTGTCTCCTTCAGTGATTCTGCTTGTTAACATCAGGTGTCTTCAATGTTGGCAATATAAAATAAAGAGTTCTTAATTAATCTTTCTTTTTTTCCTTTCCTTCTTTTTTTTTTTGGACATTATTTTTTTTATCAAATAAATGTAGTGTGTGTGGTTCAGGGTATGTCCCCACAATGATGGCAATACTTTTGGAAATTTTTTGGTTACCATGAGAAAAACAGCTTATAAATTATAGTAAATGACGCTTTTTGAAAATGTAAAAACACGGGTTTTCTGTGATGGGTAGGATTGGGGTTAGCGCGAGGGGATAGAATATACAGTTTTTATAGTATAAAAATCATTAGAACTACAGAAAATCCCCGTAAAACACAGAAACCCATCATAAGTATGTGTGTGTGTGAGTGAGTGAGTGAGTGAGTGAGTGAGTGAGAAAAGTGGAAAAAAGCAACTGAGAAATTTAAAATTGATTCCAGTGGAAAGGGGGTTTTAGTTTAAATGATCTTCATTCGATATTATTTAATTCGACTGGCTGAATTTGGCATGTGAATGGTGAACTGTGTAATCTGAATGTTTCAGACAAGCTGTCTTTTACCCATTGTAATCGTGCAACTGATTATCAGAGAGGTGTTTGTAAGTTGAAATGAAAAATACACGTCTCAAATTTCTGAGGGGGCGGGTTAAATGAGCATGATGCTTCTGGATGTGTATTTACATTTCTATTTTCACTAGTATATGCTTCATGTGTAGAAGCTACAAGAATGTTAACAACTACAGTACACACACGGACTGAACTGAAGAAACTATGATCCTGCCATGTCTTCAGGCTGTATAGCAATCTGTTCATCCCTCCATCACACAAACCCCCACGAGTCGTCCCTGAACACTCCCAGATGGAGTTATCCAAGATATAGAACACATTTCCTGAGAACTATTTTGTCCTAATTCATCAATGTCAAAGTATAACACGTATATGAGATTGTGGGTCAAATCTCCAATTACACAAATGCGTTGTTTTGGATTCAAACAACTAGTTTTAATCTCTTTTAACTCTTTTTTTGCCCTCCAAACTTAACTACCAATCATATTCTTCCAATAACTGTGGGGTAAACAAAACAAAACGCAATAAAACCACATTGACACCAGAGTCCATATAATGAAGGTAGATTTAAATCAAAATATTGAACTGTGGACAAGATCAGCGTGTTCTCAAATGTTTTAGATGTTGTCATTTTCTAAAATCAGATTTTACATATTTATATATATTTTACATATTTTATATATTTTAAACATTACAGCTTGCTCAAAAACCTATAATAGGCATTTAAATAGCATGTTCACATTGTGACAGCTTATAATGTCACAGTCGAAATGTGCAATAGCAAATACTGTAAGGTACGTGCCTATGAAACTGACTTTAAAAATAAACTTATCCCGAGTAGGCTTATATTAACAACTACATAAATGGTTTCCCCAACATAAAATCAAGACAAGATGTAAAGTAAAGGTCCATAACCAGTAATAAACTGTACTTCATGCACATGCAAATTTGTCCATTAAGATGGCAATAATCTCTTACTTAACCATTCGTCTTGATTTTAGACAGGTAATTAGGTGATTAGGTAATTAATAATCTGATAATGATGCTTCAGGTCATTATTGTTTGGAGCATAAGAAACAAATTTAATAGACATTAAAAGACACAAAAGGCATGTTTTTTCTTTAATTCATATTTTAGGTTTCAAGGTTTTTTCATCCAAACTTTGCATAAAGATGATTCTCAACTATGTTCTTAAATATATAACAGAATGATTTGATATACCATTTTACATTATGCAATATGCATGTAAACATGTTCATAAATGCCATTCCCAATTTATGCAATGGATCTATACACTGTATCTAATTTGCATATTAATATGTTCTTCGGGCAATATAATGAAAAAAGACATGTAACAATGAGAGCGATAAGTGGGAATATTTTCATAACAATATCTCCTATTTAATTAGAATATCGATATATTATTTGTTTCCCTGCCTATTCACATGTTGTGCCTCCAAAATGCCTGATATGCAATGCTGTAAATCCTGCGGTCTAATATATGAAATCGATGCCCTGTTTCAAAACAGTCATAATCTGATCTGAAAGTCCATAACATTTTCCTGAAACGCTGATTTCTGACAAACAATTTAAAAATTAGTCAGATTTAAATAATACTTACAAAATTTGATCATATTTCCCTAAGAGTGCTAAATTTGACCATTCATACATTTTTAAAGACCAAGAAGAGGGAGCTGAAAAAAAAAATGCTAAAACCAGCCTAGGTTGGTTGACTGGTCTTAGTTGGTTAAAGCTGGACATATAGCTGTTCCAGTTCAGCTGGTTTTAGCTGGGTTTACCAGCTAAAAAAGTGTCTAAAACCCCTCTAAAGCCAGCCTGGGAGACCAGCATAAACCAGCCAAACAGCTTAGGCTGGTTTTAGCTGTTTTTCCCCCATTGGTATCTCTGCAAAGCCCTGAGTGTGCTCTTTACAGAACGTGCAGACTTAAAACTATGACATCAAGAGAAATGTGCTGAAATATAACGTCCTCTACAGAGGAATAATCTCCATTGCTGGGTCTCCGGAGGAACGGAACCTGCGGGGGTCTGTGCCTGACTCCGCGGGCGCGCTGTCCGTGGTGCTGACGCTCCCACACACACTATCTAAACACACCAGGAATATTTCTACACGGGTTTTTGTAACATATTTCTTTATTTAAAAGGCTTCCTTCGTTGTTTCTGAATGAATTCGAGAAACCCGTGCAAGGGAACCTAACATTGTATTTATGTCACTATCAGACGGTTGTCCACATTATATCTAAAACGGTGATCTTTAAAAACATTAACATGGTTCTCTCAAATAAATATTTCGATTATTGCCGGTTTGCTTATAAAGGCCTACGACCCTTTGACAATGTCGGCGTGGGATACAAAGATCGGAGCTTCTCCGTGAAGAGATGCGTTTGGCACGAATCAGAAGGATGAAATTGTTCTTATGCAATACCACCACAATTCATGCAAAAGCAACCCATAATCAAATCACAACCCAAGCGCAACACAAGCCGTCTTAATGTCTGAAGAGGCGTAAGGCAGCACATCATGTGTGATACTGATCTTCATTCATTTGGAAAGATAGAGACGCTACGCATAGGCTACGTGCCTCGCGGAAGGCCTGTCGTCCCTCTGTTTCCGAGAGCAATATAAGACGGGCTGTCATATTCTACCGAAAGCACAAGCAACATTTCAAGCAGTCAGAACCACTCCGAAGCGTTTCATTTTAGAGCAATCACAACAATTGAACGTATTACCTTGCGAGATGACACCAGCCGATTTTGGACACGGAGAGACGGAGAGAAGATCTCACGAGAGTTTACGCCGACAGTACAGGCTTCGAAGGGGATTTCTCGCGATGTTTGGTTTTCGCATCTTGAGACTGATTTCAGTCAGGTAAGGTAGCCTACATGTCAAGGAAATGCGTGAGGTGTAAAATCACTCTTTCAAAGCTACAAATTCACTGGAAATTCTTAACAAATATCTAGCATGTTTGTATTTCTTGGAGCCTAGCTATAAAAGATATGGGCCTGCATTTGTTTTTGAACTTCTGAAAACATTTTGAAAAAACAAATAGTGAATAAATTAGGATTATATGGTAGCCTATATTTACGAACTAGTCTAAATATCATCCTATCAGTAGCTATTGTAGGTATAGCAACAGTTTATTATAAGAAGTAAAGAAGTTTCAAAAAAGAAGATTGTCAACCTGTGAATTCAAAGAAATAAATATTTATGCTGACAGCGGATGGTACACCTTGCTTTACAGCTTATTTATAATGGAGGTAAAGCATTGTAGATTAAATTTACAATTTGTAAACAATAAAAGGAAAAGCAATGAAAACAAGTGCTACATTTTCATTTGGTTGATCTTGAAGTCAGCAAAAAGGAAGTTGTGATCATCTTTTCTTTTCTTCCCTATAATGAAACAGCTTCTTAACGTCCCCTTTTATTTTTAATATGTTTTAAGGGTAATTGGGGAACTTTTTCCTTGTAGAAAAGTTAGAAGCTGAGGAGACCAGGAGACAATGGACGTTTTCCAAGCAGAAGTTCTTTATTGCTGGTAGTGGTAGTCATTCCAGCATCGTCTGACTAACTGAAATACAGAACTGTATTATATACTTTACAAAGGGGAGGAGATACATAGAGGAGGAGGAGTCATTCTGAACAAAGCATGTAAATGATTCAGCTGGTTACTTGAGTTCAGGATGACAGTGTCAGGCATTGATGGTGATCCAATCAGCCTGAGTAGATCACTCAAACATTAACACTATAGACAAAAGGCCCAGCTTTACCCAAAGAAGTGACCAAAGGTTATAGTCAGAGTGTGCACTTTCTCAATTAAAAATACTGTTAAACCTTTATGAAACATTTAATAAATTTGTATTCCTTCAGTAACTAACCCCAAACCAACTTTTTTTAGTTAATGATCTGTTAGAATGGGTCTTTATTAGTTCCGATAATTGATTTTAGTAGGGCTGGGCGATATGGCTGAAAACTTTATCACAATATCATTGTTTCATATCGATAATTATTGATTTTTTTATGACCCATTTAAAATAAGGACCAGGGAAAAAAATATATATTACGTTTAAAGATTTTTATTTTAAACTTAACCTTCCTCTTATTGTAATCCCAAGACAGAAATGTCAACACAACCATGGAAAAATCAAACAATTAAAATGTAAACATAAGTCTAAATTCACAATCAAACCTGCAAACTCCTCAGAGTAAAAAAGGTGACAGTGGTGGGGTGCTTTGGGACGTGTTGTGGTCATACGTGCCCCCTGCTTGATTTTTTTGTCATTTTAAATTGACACAAATGACACATTTCTGAGTGTGACATAACCAAAATCTGCATACTTATCAAAAATCTTTGTGTGCCAACCCGGAAGTTTGTATCTTACATGCAAATTATCATAAGAAGTCACCCGGCTAACGATAAGCCTAGGGATGTTCCACCATTTTGGGAATTAAGCTCATTTTCCACCTCCTCTCGAGTAAAACAATTGTTTGTTTACCGTTTACGAAACCCTTCAGACGATCTCCAGGTCTGGCGGTACCACTTTTACGATAGCTTAACGTAATTCATAGTATGACAACAATACTAGGGGTGGAACTGTACACAGAATTCATGGTTCAGTTCAGACAGTCCGGGTATGGAGTGAAAATAGAATAGTCTGATCCTCAACGTCTCGTCTCCATACCGGCGTGATTACTTCGACTTCCAAACAGATGGAAATGGTCAAATACTCTTACTGTTTCGATCCAATTTGTCTTGTAATGCTACCCTAATCACACACTGTTCTTTCATTGGCCAAAGGACAACTGGCCCCCGACTGAGCCTGGTTTCTCCCAAGGATTTTTTCTCCAATGAATCACCTGATGGAGTTTTGGTTCCTTGCCACTGTTGCCTTGGCTTTTGGCTTGCTTAGTTGGGGACATTTAATGTTCAACAATATTATTGATCTGTGTTGTATTATTTTCATATTATCACTGTGAAGCTGCTTTGATGTGTATTGTAAAAAGCGCTATATAAATAAAGGTGACTTGACTTGACTTGACTCGAGTCTGCAAGACACGACAGCACAGACCGGATCATGAGTCGAAACTCAAGAAAATCGGACCCATTTGAATTCTCCACAGAATGCTTCTTAAAGTGATATGGAGGAGCTGTGATGTAGGCTAAATTCAACGCAATTGGCCATTTTTTAAAGGGGGAGGAGCTAGTCAATATGCCCCGCCCTTTCGTCCTGTTTCAGTGTAAATTACGTCAGCATTGAATAATGCTGGCCGTTTCAAGGCACTTCAGTGGAGATGGTTCTCACTGCGGAACATGAAATCCACGGGGAGGAGTTTGATCCAGATCCAACTCCTCCCACCTTACATACACCTAAACCTACCCAACTCCGCCCCCTGATCCCTAAAACCACCCCTAATCCCAAAACCCAACCCTAATCCTACCCATCTCCACTTTATGCCATGAAAGTTGCACTAATACATATATATATTTTTTTACTTTAATATTTTAATTGTGTGGTAACCGTTTTATAAAAGCAATAAGGTACTCGAGGCAAGTGCTGTATCGTGAATAAGTAACGGCTGAAGGGGTTGCAGGCACTCTCCTCTCGTACCCTATTGCTTACATAACCTAGGCTACTTCCTTTTATTCCATTCCCTGTAAATTCTATTTATTCTTCTTTAAATAGGCTAGCACACCTGTAGGCTATAACAGACACATCAATTGTGTGTGTTTGTGTGTGTTTGTGTGTGTGTGTGTGTGTGTTCGTGTGTGTGTTATGACCAATGGAAGACAGAGGAGTGTTCAGGAAACTGGTTTGGCAACAAGTATAATATTTTGCAGGTCCGTTTAGTGGCGTAGAAATGATACACTTTAAATAAATAAAGGAATAAAACAGCGGTGATGATGCACCGAGTGCATTTCCCAACATTAAGAACATTAAGCGCCTCCTAGCGGGGAAGCTCTCTAACAGCAGTGGCCATGTGGAGACTGGAGAGACTTCTGGGATGCTGGCGGATTATGAGGCGGGGATTCCAGTGACCCAGGTATTGGCCAAATGTTCGAGGGGCGACTTAACCCGCCGTTATCTCTCCACTATAATAACACATCAGCTTTAACTGGCATCTCGCCTTGAGTGACTTCTTCAATCTGATCGGCCGCTCGAGTATTTATTGGCTCCCTCCTCAACGCTGCAGTGCGAGACTGAGACTCTCGAGACGGAAGTGAGCCTGTAGACTAGCTTTTATCCTTTCTGTTGGTTATTGTCAGTGCTGATTTTCTCATAACCTGAGGCACGATGGGAATTCGGACGGGGATCGTCCTCATTTTTCTCGCAGCTTTTGCATTTGTTGCAGCTGAGGACGGAGAAAGCACAGAAGGTGTGATCGAACAGTTGGTTGTGGAGACATTGGTAAGTTGGGTCAAGTTTTTATGAATGACTAGTATTATTACAACAAGAGTCCACGTAGCCGATCACTGCATGCGTGCTTTCATCACAAATGCATGTTAACGTCTCAGTACAAACATGTGGTATCTGTTTTAATATAGTCAATGTCCTGCGCATTTGAAACACTCTTCAATATTTCTGTTTTTGACTGTTTTAGGTGATGCCAGAGACCTGCACGATCACATCAGAGATGGGAGACACGCTTCAAATCCATTACACGGTATACATCACAGAGCTATTAAAAACCAGGCACCTCCCAATGAATGAAATCTCTTGGTATTATGACATAAAACATGCAAAATGAACTCTCGCGGGGTTATTTGCACATGAAATCATTCAGTGATGTGGCAGACTCGAGCTGACATCTGGACTCGCCATATCTGAATGAAAATAGAGTTGTAATGCATATTACGTGTGAAAGATGAACCCGATTACACATTCCTTTTAAGTTCATTCGTGGAGTCACGTTCCAGTTTCGAAATGCAGTTGTTAATTGTATGTAATAATAGTATTTCAGTTTTAAGCGAAACCAAATGTTCAAGTGGAGGCGGAGCAACACGTCAGCATTTGAGTCAGCGCGAGCAGCGTCGATCCGGGCTCGAGGAAATGCACAAGGGGCGAGTGCGCGCACACGCGCTATAGCGAACCCACAGGGAGGAGACCAAGAGTGTTGTTGTTTACAAGTTGTTGTTGTTGTTGCTGTTTTTTACTCCCGTGAAAAATTAAATTAGGTTTTTGCATCAAAACAAGATTTTTTTTGTAGGCTAAATAATTGAGCATGATTACATTTTGTGACAACATGCCCCAACAATTGTCATATACGGTGCACTATATTAAACGTGCCATTAATAACCATTTATATTATACATTAATCAATGTGTGTGTGTGGTACTTTTGTTAGCCTACTTGCAAGATCTGAAACTGTAATGTAAAATATAAAAAATTGTATTGTATTATTTTATTGTAGGCTATATTACAATTTTAAATTAAAGTGAAAATTAAAAGTAAATAATTTTTTATTATATTGTTTTAAAGTTTAAATTTGCTGTCATTTTAGTTTATATATATATATATATATATATATATATATATATATGAAGAGTTCAGATGCAAAAGCCTCTAAATGCCATTTGAAATTTTCTTCTTTAATGATGATTTTTATCAAAATTGTATATTTAAGTTCAGTAATTTCACTTAAATAACAATTAATAGGTAATTATCATTGCCATTTAAGTGAAATCACTGAACTTAAATATACAAGCTTGATAAAAATGATCATTCTAGAAGAAAATTTCAAATGGCATTTAGAGGCTTTTGCATCTGAACTCTTCATATATATATATATATATTACTACTTGAAAGAAAATGAACTGTAACTGAAAAAAACAACAACATTTTTTTAATTCTTAGTAGCCTATAGCCTATTTTCTTTAGTTTAACTTGAAGTAGTAAAATAACTAAATTTAAATAAACTAAAACTAATAATATGACAAGAACAATTAGATTAATGTGAATATATATATATATATATATATATATATATATATATATATATATATATATATATATATATATATATATATAGGGGATATTTTTAATGAGATTTTTTATATATTTTCGTTTTTAAATACATTTTTAATAAAAAAAAAACAGATTTAAAATTGTTTTTGACATTTTAGTTTATTTTAGTTATTACATATATATAAAAATGAAAAGTAAATAATATAACATAAACATTCACACACACACAATTGTTTGGCAAACCAAAATTGTAATCAATAAAATGTATATAATTTTTACATATAAAACACATGACAACTGTGTGACAACATGCCCCAACTTGAGATCTTACCTTTTAAAATCTGCCTTCCTTACATAGTTCATGCTTGTCTTAATGCAGGATGATGTGTTTCACAATTCCAGCTATTACTTTTTTTTTTATTGAGTTTACTTTTTACCTGAGTTTAGTTTTTTTACTTGAGTCTTATTCTATAGGTATTTACTACAGATAATTTGCTGCATCTACATAAAAATGTGTGGAACTAACCTGCAACCGTTGTTCATCTCCTGTGCAGGGCCGATTAATGGACGGGAAGGTGATCGACACCTCTCTGTCTCGTGAACCTCTGCTCGTAGAGTTGGGCAAGAGGTCTGTCATCACAGGTAAAAGGCTCCGTCATTGCAATGAAACCCGAAATTACAGCATGTTCATAACAACAGAAGTAAAACAGAGCACAGATTTTAGAACTTATCATATTTAGGTCAAATATACTTTTAATTCCAACTGGACCGCAACACAAAATGACAACTGTGGCACCACTTTACGTTTCTGCAGTTTAAAATGATCAGCGTGTCAAAACAACAGAACTTTTTATATCACAATTCATATTTTTTCTCTCGCAATTGCGAGTTTATAGGCTATCTCGCAATTCTAACTTTATAACTCACAATTGCGAGTTTATATCCTGCAATTGCGAGGAAAAAAAGTCAGAATTGTGAGTTGAAAAATTAATTAACTTTGTTTTCTGTTCATAATGAGAGCATTCTGATTATTATGGGGTTTTTTTTGTCAAATCGACCAATCCATCTAAAATTATATGTATATACATATAATAATATACCGTATATACACACGTTATATAAACGCAATCTTTTATGTTAGAATCGTGATGAATCGATTTGATAGCATTAGTAGACACTTATTTTAAGCAAAATATACAAATAGGGACTCTTGGGATCCTATATCCTCATTTTTGAGGACTATGTCTACTGTTTAGGATTTTTTTTCTTTGGTTAGGGTAACTATAATGTCAAGATGGTCATGATTACTAAGGACAGCTTTTTGGGCTCAGTTTTCTTATGTAAAACCATCAGAAATGAGGTGGTGTTTCCACAATTGCACATACATTTAAAACTTTTTTTTGATTGGCAGGTCTAGAGCAAGCCCTGGTCGGAGTGTGTGAAGGGTAAGTCGACGTTAATGCCTGTATTTCTCTTTGGAATGTACTGTACAATTGCATCGATGCATGTAGGAGGAGATGGTGAAAGTACAGCTATTGAACAGTATGTTCAAGACCACTTAAAGAAAAGGTCTTTTAGGGTGAAGTTTGAATCATCCACTTGAAAGTCTTTTTTGTCTATGTACTTGCACAGGCAAAAAATCAAGGCCACGATTCCAGCACATCTAGCGTATGGAAAGAGAGGATACCCTCCAACCATTCCAGGTACCATGGCAACACACTTAAAGGACCAATTATGCCCTTTTCCAAAGTCTTGATTTTGTTTTTGGGGTCTACTAGAATAGGTTTTCATGCTTAAATGTTCAAAAAACAGATTTGTCACATATTTTACATTGTTGCAGCACCTCTCTTCCCAGTCTGTCAGTAACACCACTCGTCAATGTCAACATTTTTGAGATGACCAATCAAAACAAAGTAGGCAGGCTTTTAATTGACAGAAACCAGCACAACACTTCAGTTAACGGTCATAAGATATAATTAGCTAAAATAATCATTCAATATTTCACAGCTGTTTTACCATAGAAATGTTAAACGACCAATAGAAATAATCAGGGATGCTAATAAACGAATAAACATTTGTCTAATTTCGCCATGTTGTATTGAAAATAGATGACTTACGTTTGTTCATGTGATGTAATTCGTAACCGACAGTGCAACGATGCAGCGAGACAAGAAACATTAACGTTTTCATAATATTAATAGGCATAAGATTAATAATGAATGTACACATGTGAATGAATTTAATAAAGTTAGCTTTCCTGGTGGTAGCTTTAAGTAAATTCACTTGTCTAAAAAAGATGTATAAAACATGTTTACATTCTTCACCGAGAGACAAAAATGTATGGTTCCTCCGAACCCCCTTAGCAAACTTAATTTTGGGACCTCCCCATGGTATTTTATGGCCCTGTTCCAGTCTCTATGAAGCCCCTACTTCTGAAAAGCACAATGTGCTCCGATTGGTCAGTTGGACCAGTGTGTTGTGATTGGTCGATCAATGGTGATCTTTTGGACATTGCACAACACATAACTAACCCAACTCAACCAGACCTCGCCCTCTTTATTTTTCGTATGCATTGGCCAGGAATTATTTATATGAGGAATGCTGTGACGGATCTGTTCCCGCAAGAAACCTCAAGACGACAAATGGAGGTTTTTCAGGGAGTTCAGAAACCGTGAAAACACTCTGCAAATAGTTCAGTGTCACACAACTATGCAAGCTTGTTTCCGTCACTGAATTAAAAAAAAATAAAATAATAATAATTGCGACTTTTTATCTCACAATTGCGAGATATGAAGTCAGAATTGTGAGAAATAAAGTCGCAATTGCAAGACATAAAATCGCAATTCTGAGAAATAAAGTCGCAATTGCAAGATATAAAGTCGCAATTGTGAGAAATAAAGTCACAATTGTGAGAAAAAAGACAGAATTGAGACTATCTCACAATTCTGACTTTTTTTCTCACAATTGCGAGTTTATATCTCGAAATTATGACATATTTTCTCAGAATTGCGAGTTATCAGGCCAATTCTAAAGGGAAAAAAGTTAGTCTCAGAATAGTTTATATCTCACAATTCTAACTTTACAACACGAAATTTCGACTTTATATCATGCATTTCTGACTTTATAACACACAACTGTGACTTTATATATCACAATTCTGACTTTATATCTCCCAATTCTGACTTTATCTCACAATTCTGACTTTATATCTCGCAATTCTTACTTTATATCATGTAATTCTGACTTTACAACACGCAATTTCGACTTTATATCATGCATTTCTAACTTTATAACACGCAATTGCGACTTTATAGCATGCATTTCTTACTTTACAACACGCAATAGCGACTTTATATCATGCATTTCTAACTTTATAACACACAATTCTGACTTTATATTTTACAATTCTAACTTTATATCTCCCAATTCTGACTATATCTCCCAATTCTGACTTTATATCTCGCAATTCTGACTTTATAACACGCAATTCCGACTTTACATCATGCAATTCTGACTTTATATCTCGCAATTCTGTGAAATAAAGTCAGAATTGCGAGATGTAAACTCACAATTGTGAGAAAAAAAAGTCAGAATTGTGAGATAAAAAGTCGCAATTACCTTTTTTTTATTTTTCATTAAGTGGCAGAAACAAGCTTCCATACACAAAAGCTTATTTACATGTGTGAAAAATATTTAAAGTCTATAAACTAATCCACCATCATCAGAAGTAGTAAAATTGTCAATATTTTATAGTAAAAGCTGTTTAAAGCTGTTGAGCGATGGTTAAATCAGAGTGGATGTGATAATCTTACATCTGTTTTCCTCACAGGGGACAGCACACTTGAGTTCGAGGTGGAGGTGATCTCTCTGTCCCAACAAACGCCCTGGCAGAAGCTTGTTAACGACGTCTTGCCCCTTTTGTGTTTGGCGCTGGTTCCCACTTTACTGGGCTTAGTGGGTCTCTACCTCTACAACAAAGCACATGCGCAACCTCATGGCAAGAAGAAGAGCAAAGACAAGAAAAGCAAGAAGAAGTGAGATCAAAGCCAAAAAGAATAAACTATTTAAATAAAGAAAATGCTTTGTTTGGTGCTTTCTATTGTGTTGTTGTGACTTGTTTGAGTCATTAAAACATAAAAACTCTTTTACGTTTATATTTTTTTTTAAAAATTGAACAGATAATTTTATCTAGAGCCACTTACAAAAAGTGCTTTAGGATGAAAATATTTAAACTTGAAGTATTTCTCCTTAGGAGTTTTTAGAAGTATTTTCAAGTAATTAAAAAAGGGAGAAAGCAGGGATCATTTGGGGATTATTTTTTGCAATTTATTCAGACAATGTTTAGCCTAAACTGTAGACATTTCACCTCAAACATATTATTCAGCCAATACCCGTTTCAATATAAATGTATAATCTACCGTTCAAAAGTTTGAGGTCAGTGGAATGCTCACTAAGGCTGCATTTATTTATTAAAAAAAGTAAATATTGTGAAATATTACAGTTTAAATTAACTGTTTTCTATTCAACTATATTTAAAATGTAAAAATGTGTTAACATTAATAACACCGTTGTTGTATAATTGTCATGTATGTGATAAATAAACAGTATATGCTTTATAATATGAGTAATTATATTTTATGTGTGTAGCCTACAGGAGGACATACAGCACATCCTCAAACACTCCATTTATTAATACAAAGAAGGAATGAGCATTAATAATGACACCGGACTGTATGTTATGATGAAGTTGATACAGAAATACAAAGATACATTTGTGACTAGGTGTTTTAGGTTGTGCGATGTGGTTACATTTGTTAAAAAACAAAACTTTACAACCATGACAATATTCAGAGTTAAAAAGTTGTTAAACCAATCTAAGTAGATTAGGAGTGAATATCTCAATCAGTGAGTTTTGTCTTTATTTGTTGTTTAAAAATTAACTACTGTTGCTTTCATTGTGTAATTACTTTAGTATGTGTTATGCAAAACACCAGCTGCCCTTATGGCCCAGCTAACTTGGCTAACGTTCTGGCAAGGTTCTCTCCAAGATATGAACAAACATTCTTCCTGTTACGCAAATAGTTGTAGAGTTATACAATTACTCATGGAAGGGTTTTTTTCTGAAATATTTAGACGTGTGTGAGTGTGACTAACGTTTTTTTTTATACTTGTTTCAGAATGTTCCCTTAACTAACTTATAAGTCCCCTAACTTATAATAACCAAGAAAAACGTCAGAAATAACGTTTTCACAACTTAATAGGAATGATAACATAAGTTAACATTCAGATTGTTAGCTGTAGTGAATCGTGCAAGCATTATTCTCAAGGAACGCATGGACTGATACAAATGTTTACCTTGAATCCAATTCAAGTCGCTTTTTAAAAGGATCGAGTGATACTGTCTTGAAGGTGAAAGGTCTTTCTGCTTACCAAAATTCAATCAAGTACTAAGTATTACATATGGCCTCTCAAAACGTAGGGAAGTGTTCTCCTCCAGGTGACCAAGAGAGAAAGGGTTAAAGGTCAAAGAGCTTAAAAAAGTTTCAAGAGTCAGCAAATCTTAGACTTAGAGCATTGTCTTCAACCGTTTGTAAAAGATAGACTTTGCTAAGAATTTTATAATGAACAACATGCTCTGATTTGTAAAGAGGTCTGTGTTTGAGTGTGTTCCCAGCATGCATTGCGGCACGCATAAATGATACAGGTAATGTTGAGGTTGAGGATTTGTTTCTCACAAAAAATAAAATAAAATAATAAAACAGCCTACAGCAATTTTGCAAGTTGGCTAAATAACAAATTACTGACGACATTTTGAGGCAAATAAAAAATAATCTAACGTTAATCATGTTGCCTTTATTTTGCACTGCAATTAAAACAAAACGTTTCAGTTTTGTGATGCTTTTCTTTGGCTTCCATAATAATAATGTTATGTATTAGTTAACAAGTTCCATAAAACATAGCTTATGTTATTTGTTGCCGTGTTTTGTACTAGATTAATACAGCATGTCTTTATTAAAAAACATCACACATCATTGTTTGAGGTTTGCCATGCATCTATGAGTGATAGAGCTTATAGTTATAGGGACGAGATGCAAAATGTCTTCAAATAATTCAAAAATGTAGTCTATTTTCAACTTCACCTTTCATTCTAAAATGCATCGACATGTTTTCCAGATGTAAAGGATCTTCAAGATTTGGCGACATCTTGAGGTAATGAACCGCATCGGCCAACATTTAAAAGCACGTGTCAAATATAAAGTTAAGAAAAGGATAAGGATTTGACTTTGAGGAAGTGTCCTAAAATCCTAAATTTAATAAGAAAATTACACTGAGATCATTGCAATAAACAGATTTACCAACTGCATAAAACATTTTAATTGCTTCCAGAAACACACTTTGATTTCACGTTTCAGATGTATTCCTTAAAGCTGTTTCTGCACAATATTCGCTGCTTCTTGGACCACGTAGCGCTTTTGACCACGTCTCTCAGTCGCAGCGGGGGTCTGTAGAGTTGAAGAAGACACCACCAGAAGCTTTTGTTGCTGAAAACTCTCATCAGAGATCGAAACTTCATCCAGGTACTGCTTCAGACAGCTCCTCAGTCGTTCATTCTCCTGTAACTGAAGCGCTTTCTCTCGCTTTAGACACAAACAGTCGAGCTGAACCTTGTTGTAACGCTGCCAAAACTTCTCAAGAGGAGCATAATCATGTGTTAGCTGTGGGCAGAGGATGACAAGAGGAGAAAACTATGGTAGTCAATGGGGATTGAGATCTGTTTGATTAAAACATTCTTCCAAAAATCTTCCTTTGTGTTCAGCAGAACAAATAAACACATAGAGGTTTGGAACAACATGAGGGTGAGTAAATACTGACAGAATTTTCATTTTTGGGTGAACTAATTCAAAAGACATGCTAACACATCAAGTAAAAGACTCAAAGTAATGAAACTGCATGACATATCTGAAATTACTTCCCCCAAAGGGACATTATCTGAGTGAAACAGGATATCCATTGAGAAAATAAAGTTTTTTTTTCTATCTGGAATTCATTGGATTGTAAAAAGTGGCCACTCCATGTCAAAATGATGGCAGATTTAAAAGCAAGTTTACAGTGGATTGTGATGGAGTGTGATTTTAATGAACCTGAGTGTGTTCCTCATCCGCCAACTTCATGGCATTGGCTTTCTCCTGACTTTGCTCTTCTTCACTCAATGATGATTTGTAGAAGGGCAGAACCTTCTCGTACTCCGTCTCCAACTTACTGCACAGTTCAGAGCGACGCAATAACCTTTCCCCCTTTGGAAGAGACAGAATGGGCGACTGACTGGATGTTGAGAGTATTGCTAAAATGAATTCACTTAGTTCCAGAATGACATAATTTCTACTTCCAATAAATGCACAAAATGCATCCCTGTTGCAAGAAAAAAAAAAGTCTGGTCTACTAATGATACAAGACACAGTTTCCTGTTTCAGCTTGACTGGTATATTAACTACAGTAATAAGGATGTATCTAAACTAAATAAAGTTGTATGTTTTATTATGCATAAAATGTTTAAATCTAAATCATTAAAAGGCTGTTCTGATTTAGTTTTGCATGTATCATGAAATTATGATGTTTTTGACATGTCCATGATTGTCATTTTAAGCATGTAAGACATTAAATATAATAGATTTTACTGTAAATCTTGGTCATTAAAGCTACACTGTGTGATTTTGAACCCCTTACCCGCATGTATTTTCAATGGCATATTATACTCTCACGAGAATAGTTCATTACTTGAACGAAGCAAATATACATTAATGAGCACATATATTTTTGAAAGAACTAAGTGTTTTTAGCTAAGAATAAACTAAAAGAGTTACACAGTGCAACTTTAAAGTTATTGCATCTCACCAAGTTCCAACATCTTTGTTGATCCTGGAACAACATTCCAATCAACCAATTAGATTCAAGGGCTAGGCTTATAATTACTGTAATGTCCAGTTTAGGTTTATAACAAGGTTTAAATTTAGAGGTACGAATAGTTGTTAGGACAATGTTTTGGGACAGAAATATTGTTTCAGGATCAACAAAACATAACTATTACTTGAAGGCATAAAGCACTTTGGAAAAATGTAAAAGAAAAGAAAAAAGAAATAGATTATATTAAATGTGAGTGTAATAAATGTACCAAAGCTGTTGTCTCCTGTAGTTTTTTAGCAGCATTGTTGTATTGAATGGTAAGTTTAGTGAGCTGCTTTCTCCGAGTGTTTTGGTCCGCCCTGATCCGGACTCTGAGACGTTGAACTTCCTGGGTGAGCTTGTCACGGTCTGAACGAAGCTGAACTGTTTCTTCGCTTTCACCAGAGCTCAGCTGACAGCGCAGAGCTGAGATGGACTCCTGAAAATGTTTTGTACAGTTTAACTTGCAATAAAATCATCAAAATAATGAAATATCACAATCGGAAGAAAAATACTTGTCCAAAGTAGTCAGAAAAAACTGAATTTTAGTCTTACCTGCAATTTCTGAATGTGCTGTTTGTCTGTGTCAATCTCTTTATCACTCTGTTTAACCTTGAGATCCAGAGAGTCGACTAATTTCGAAAAGTCTTTGTTTTTGTTTAAAACCTCATGCTGTTCTCGTCCCAGTTTCTCCATAACCCCTTTCGTCTGATTTTTCACTATTTGATTTTCCTCTTTGTTCTGCAGAAATAAAACCAACAACATATTATTATATTACTGTATGTTTTTTTTTCCCCTCCAACTGCTAACATCCTTTTGTTCAATCTATAGTCAAAACTCTAAACTCTGTCTGGCTGCCTTGGTCATTGTGCTCCCTCAGCTCTGCTCCATTGGTTAAAGACTTCAAAAAAAAATTTTTTTAATGAAATTAAAATTATTAAAAAAATTAAATAAATTAATTAAATTAAAGAGTTAAAAAAAATATTTATTCTTCCAAACTTTTGATAAGTACTACTAGTGTACACTTGTAAACTCCTACATTTGTGTAATCAGTATTTTTGTAATTCATGTTCTATTAATATTGGAATTGCACTGCACATTTTAAGTTAATCCAACAATTATGATTTTGTAAACCAAGACATTTACTCTAACTCTATTCTCATTTTCTTTTTTTGTATTTTACCTTTGCTCTAGCTTGTTGACTAATTCCAGTTTTTACTAAACCCATGAATATGGCACTATGACAATTTGTAAGTCATTTTGGATAACAGCATCTGCCAAATGAATAAATAAAAACATAATAAAATGAGTACCTGTTTTTTAATTTGTTTGCCATTGCTCTCGTAGTCACGTCTCGCCTTATTCTCAATATCAGCGTAGTGCTTTTCCATGGAAAACATTACTATCTCCAAATTCTCACTCTCCTGCTGGTGCTGTGAAAGAATCTGCTCCCTGGAATTTAAAAGAAATAACACACAGATGATGCTACATTGGCTCAATCCTTCGCAGTGCATTTTCATGTCCCCATATTTTTTTTTTGTGTGTAAAATATAATACCGTTGTTTGTGTGTAATCCTGTTCATGACATCACTTTGGGTGGGAAAACAGTGTAAACATCATTATTAGTAATGCTCTTGTGACTTTAGCAGTGTTTTATGGTATTAGTTGGAGTTTCTTGTATTGAATTTCATAAATCCTTATGATAATATCAATATTTCAATAGATAATCAGAAAATATACAAATTCAACAACAAAAGTGAAATGAACTTCAAGCTGACACCCTCGAGTTTACTTCTTTTTTAGAGCTAGGTTCAATCTGATTTTTTTAAAATGATTTTAATTTTTATTTAAACGAACAGTATTTATATAGTTTTTACCTCGTCGCTTTGTGGCTGTGGTCACAAGAGGTAAAAACGATATAAATACTGTTCGTTTTCTCACACAAACCGCTCGTTTCGTGTCTTAGGCCATCAGTGTGTACTTAAATTTACGAGTCATTAAATCATGTTTAATTTGGACGTTTAATTTGGTGACCATAGACCTCCATTATATGACTGATAGACAAGAACGGTTTGACCTAATAATATCAAAATTGAAACTACTGCGGAAACAAAGACACCTACATCTTGGATGCCCTTTAAGGTAAGCTAAACATACCAAAAATTCATTTCAAAGTGAACTATCCCTTTAAAAGCTATAATGACGATTTAAATAGTCAGGAACTGGTAAACTGGCCAAATTCACTCCCTTAAAACCAAAACACTACCTTTTGTGTGATTGTGTGTGTGTTTACCTCTCAGTATTAGACTCTGAGCTAAGTTCTTCGAGACGGGTGTTGAAGTCGTGCGCTAGTTCTTCCAGCCGACTCATATGAAGCTTTAACAGACGGTCCACGTTCTGCAGATGAGAACTGCGTGCCAGCTCTGACTGCTGCTCCCTCTCAGACAGATCAACCACCAAACTCTGTAAAACACACACATTTGTTACTCCAAGACTCTGTAATGAAAGTTATAGAATTTAAGTCTATATATTATATGTAGTCACCTTAATGAAGTTGTCGTTGTGGTCGAGGACTCTCTCAAAGCTCTGGCTGAGGAATGAGATGTCATTGCGTAGCTCTGCAGTCTTGGTCTGTGTTAAAATAGCACGCCACTGCTGCCGGAGCTTGTAGAGATTCAGAGCGGTGTTCTTCTCCTCTTCCTTCAGTTTATCCTAAAAAACAAATCATTTCCGGTGCAAGACCCATTTCTCAATACTTAGCTCACTTTTTCAAAACTCTTCACACACTGTGCAGTGAGCACAATAGCAGGCTACACTTTGGATCATTTATCATTGCTTTGAGACAAAATGCATTCGATGATTACATCTTTTAATTTGTACATGCTCTTCTCAAAACTGTTGCTCAAAACCTAACATAATACACAAATGGATAAGACAGTATTTTGTTATATTTCAACATTACAGTAATGCCATATTGAAATATATTCAGAATCTAAATAATGACATACTATCGAAACAAATAGATGTAGCTGAACACCTACACAGGTTTTAGTCTTTCAGTTTCATTACCATCTAAATGTAAACATTGACTATGTCACATAAACTGCAGTGAATAAACAGTAGAGAGTCATTCATGTTTTGTAAAGAAATTTTACAATGGAAACCATTGTATAATGCTTCCGGTTGTTAGTGTTTTTAGGTTGTTGTGGAATGAGTGACAAAGTGAGTTTGCTGGGTAAAAATGGCTCTGGAAGAATGGCTTGATTTGAAACATGAATGATGTGTTTTTATGCATATATACTGTAATTTACAAAATGAGATTTTAGGACAAACCAAAGACCTGTGAATTGTACTTTAATATTTTAAACAATATCTACTACTGTAATGTATTTCGTACAAAATATTTTATTTATTGCAATGACCAATGCTTTTTGGCTAAATTCCTTTAAATAAAAATAAAATAAATAACTAAATTGGACTTTTAGGACTTAAAATGGGTCCAGTGGGGTTCAATATACAGAACCGTAGTGTTCCTGATTCAATTTTCAAGAAAGCGTTAGCTGGTTCTATTTAAGGAGAAATGTCTTAAATGATTGCATACTTTTGTGTTTAACAGGTTATTTAAAAAAATTCTAGCGAAAGTATAGTATATTACATGCTGTAAAATTCCATCAAAAATTAAATCATATTTACTGTAAAATCAAAATTAATTCATTAAAACTAAATCCATTAAATGACTGACAGGTTCTACAGATATGAAATGCCTGACAGAACATTTGCCTGACATAACATTACATTTTCTGTATAGACCATTTCACAAGATGTAAACAACACTGGTCCAGAAGCACTTCCTGTTTCAGTTTTTTAACACTACATAAAAGCTGGGATAAAATACAACCAACAGAACATATAAAACTGAATCAAAAAGTTAAACAAACATCTTTAAGATGTTTTCTTTACATGTGAAATAAAGAAAACAGTTACAAACTGAAACAGGAAGTGTTTCTGGACCAGTGTTGTTTACATCTTGTGAAATGGTTTATATGACCTGTCTTGAAACAAAAAGCAGTATACAAATAAAAGACACGACTCAATGATTTCTTAATCTAAAATATTTACTTATAAGTTAGCTCAAATATACAGTAATATGCTGCTTGTCACACCTTGAGGAAGTGGGTGAGCATGTCCTCTTTTCTCTTGGCAGTATCCTCCTCAGCTTGAGCCTTTTGCTGCATGTACAGAAGTCTCTCCTCCTCTGTCATCCCGGCATGTTTTCCACCTCCTTTCTTCCCTGCTTTTTTAGACATGGTTGCTACTGTGGATCACAGATTCAAAAGTCCTCAAAAGAGAAGATGTATTTTATTACTCAAAATCATAACAGGCTTGTCAATACAAATAGAAAAACAAACAAACAAACAGACATACAGAAAGATAGACAGAAAGTCAAACAGAAAACCAAACAGACATGCAGATAGATAGATAGATAGATAGATAGATAGATAGATAGATAGATAGATAGATAGATAGATAGATAGATAGATAGATAGATAGATAGATAGATAGATAGATAGATAGATAGATAGATAGATAGATAGATAGATAGATAGATAGATAGATAGATAGATAGATAGATAAGCAGTAGAAATGGAAAAAGATACACAAAACGCGTCCATTTCTAATATTTACAATTGTGGTTGGTAAAATAATTATATTTTAGCGTTACTACTAGCATTATTTCCCATCGTCTTTCTTACCCATAGGCCTTACCCTGTGATGCCTCTGAATCGTTTCTGTTTACCGTTTCCTAGCAAAAGGCGACTCAGTCGGATCCAGATCTGAGGGGTGGAGTTGGGTAGGTTTAGGGGTGGGTTTAGGGATCAAGGGGTGGAGCTGGGTAGGTTTAGGGGTCAGCCAGGGGGTGGAGCTGGGTAGGTTTAGGCATACGTAAGGTTGGAGGAGTTGGATCTGGATCCGACTCCTCCCCGTGCATTTCATGTTCTGCAGTGAGGACCATCTCGCCTGATTTCCTCCGACACCTAACGTAACAGTTATTGTTTTTCTTTCTCTCTCTGGGCAACATCTCAACTTTGTGTTACACACTGACACATATTTCCAACAGTGGGCGCGTATCTTTCACATCACAAAAATAATAGTTGATGTCGTTCTCACACTAGATAAAAATGTCAAAGGATTCCAAATGTATTTTTCCCCCGGCAAAATCAAAATCATATATAATAGGCCTATTATTGTTCAAAACTATTTTTTTTCTGGTAAAATCAATAGACCTATTATTGTTCAACAACATTTGTATTTAATAGTTTGTATTTTAATGTAATTGTTAGGCTAATACAATACAATTTAATTTATGTGTGTGTGTGTGTGTGTGCGTGTGTGTGTGTGCGTGTGTGCGTGTGTGTGTGTGTGTGTGTGTGTGAGAGAGAGAGAGAGAGAGAGAGAGAGAGAGAGAGAGAGAGAGAGAGAGAGAGAGAGATACCAGTTGTTAGCACCAGAGGGAGCTATGGCTTTAAATATTCGGGTGTTCTTATTCGGAAATAAAAAGACGAGCTTCAGCACAACAAATTCAAATTAGGATGGAAATTCTAATTCAGTATAACCTATTAACGTTTTGTCTTATTCGAGAGATGTTTTAGCAGAAAATGGTTTTCTTTGAAACGTTAAATGGGGGTGATTTTTTTAATTTGATTTTAATTTTTAGTTAATTGTTACACGACGACACTTATAATTTTGTTGCAGGGGTGAATTCGGGTTGATTGGGACACTTTTTGCCATTGAGATGACTGGGAAAAGTGTCCCAATCAACCTGTTTCACCCTAGTATTTTGGTCCTATGAAAATATTGTAAACATAATACTGTAGAACAGCTGCAGCGTAATCATTCTGCTATAATGATTTCTTATCTTACATAAAACACAAGCTGCAGATAATTACTCATGATCTTTGTAACCAGTTTCATGGCTGATTATAGACAATAGTGTCTATACCACTGGTTTTAGGGTGCTTTGAGTTCACTGACATGCAAAACATATTTCATTTGTATTGCTTGACCCTAAAGTAGTCATTAATATCAGGTTGCACATATTAAAGGTATGTATTACTCTGTCACTGATGGTATGTGCTTATTAAATGATTCACTGTTCTGAAAAATTCTGTATAAACTCAAATAAGTCTGTGTAATTTATTCATCACTTATTCCTTTGTCTTGAGTTTAGCCAACAATAGGATGAGAAGTGCAAGTGAACTGATCACATGAGCTGGTGAAAAGAGGAGCTACTTGTGTCTGAGTTCCTTTGTCATTCTGTCCGTTTCATTCACTTCCCTCTTAACAGCTTCCTGGAGACTCTTGTCGTTTCTCGTCATCACTGCTCAGAGACTGTTCTTTCTTTCATCTGTTTAGGCTTTAAAACCAGCTGATTCTATAAGTTACATCACTGAATCAGCATTTGATGGCTTTCCTCTCAACAGATTGTTTCCCTGTCCGTTTGGTATTCTGCACTTGTCATCTGTTTTCTCATCATATTGCAGAATTATCTGGTCTATAGTCTTCAAACAAGGTTTTTTCTGTGGTTGAAATTATTTTGACAATGGCAAAGATATTAGAATGTGATCGGAAGATGATTCCTTCTGTAAATTTTCTCCTGTTTTGTCATTTCACAAAGTAATTTTAACAGAAGAATGTAATCCTAAAAACTTTTAATTGGTTAACTATACTAAATCATACATGGTGTAAAATAACATTTTACAAGACAATATATGGCAAAATTAAATATATGAAGAAAACTACACGCATATATGCATAGCCTATCACTGTAAAAATATTGTTGGTTTAACTTAAAAAAATTAAGTAACCTGGTTGCCTTAAAATTTTAAGTTGATTGAACTGGAAAAAGTGAGTTAATACAATGAAGGATATTGATTTAATCATCAGAAACTCAAAATAATAAGTTATCTGAACTAAATAAATTATTTAAGTTGATTTGACAAAAGAAAAAAATGTGATAACAAATCTTGAAAATATTTTTTCACAGTGTACTGCCAAACTACAATATAAAAAATGTAATCTTTTTTTATCTATGAAAGTTTAAAGTATGAATGTCTCACAATTTATGCCAGTAGGTATTCCCAAAATTCATTCTGTGAACCATTTATTGTAAGTATTTAACATTTATTTGTAATTATTGTTATTAATGTAGGTATTTGAGTGTTTTATATCGATTAATGTTGATAGCATTATTTATGTGTTTGTGTAAAACTTTGGTTTTTGTTATTATCAGCACATTTACAGTAACAGACTGTAATAGCTCTTTGGCTGTTGTATCAACATTATGTTTTTAATGACATATAGAGTTAACTGTAAAATATAGCCATATCAGCTGCAATTTTTTTAAAAATCGTAAATTTCATCAAATACAAAAAAGGTTAGGCTACACTTTATTTTAACGTGTCCTCGTTACAGTGTAACTTAGGTACTGAGTGACATTAATTGCAACATGTAGCCTTACTATAGTATAAATAGGCTAGAGTTTGGTTTAGTTGCATGTTATTATGCATTATTTACTGTTATTACTAAGTAGGCAACATGTAACAAGGAGGACACTGTAAAATATAGTGTTTCCTAAAAAAAAAAAAAGATTAAAAGCGAACTCCTTTTGCACAAATAATATTTTACAAATTTATTTATTTTTTACAAATGCAGAACTTTAAACAAGTGCACGTGACCATATACCACAAGAGCATCCAATCATATCGTGGCGGCGTATGTCAGGTAATGTTCGTGCTGAGCTTTGGTCATTCCTGGTAAAAGCACGTAAGAAGAAGGAACAGCAGGTCCAGAACCCGGCCAGCCCAGGCAGTTATAGGGCACCATGTGGCCCGGGTTCCCCGGAGACGGGTGAGCGTGTGGCGCACCGGCCAGAACGCCCATGCCGGGGAACGCGGAGACTCCACCGGGATACCCGAGCAAAGAGTAATGTGGGAAAGGAGCAGGGGGTAATTCCGCAATTTTGGGATTCAGGTCAAGAAACTGATAGGGGTTGGCGGACAGGTGGTGGTGACTGAAAAACACCCGAGTAGCGGCCGCGACAGATGTTTTGTCCGCGCTCAGCGAGTCCGCGAGCGCGTCACTGGGTAACCGCGCACTTTTCAACGGGTCACTGTCACCCAGATTATACGTCACATTAAAATGATACCTATCTTTTTTGACCAAGGTTTTGGGCTTTCGCCGCGGTCTGTATTTGTAATCCGGGTGTTCTTTCATGTGAACGGCTCTCAGGCGTTTGGCCTCGTCGATAAAAGGTCTTTTTTCAGAGTCTGACAAGAGCTTCCATTCGCCTCCGAGGCGTTTGCTGATCTCAGAGTTGTGCATCTTCGGGTTGTCCAGTGCCATCTTGCGTCTCTGAGCCCTCGACCACACCATAAAAGCGTTCATAGGACGCTTGACATGGTCCATAGGCTTTGCCATTTCTGAAACACTTTCCTATGGTGCCCCTTTTTCAATTCGGTCCAGCGGAAAGCAGCCCAAAGTTCCTTTAACGCACAGTTCAGTCAGACCTGGCTATGTTACCTTTTGTAACATGGCCCCAAAACCTGTGTCTCCACCTAGAAATAAGTTTGACTATTTGTCAAGTGTCATTAACTTACAAAAATGCCATCAGATACGGCTATTTATCTCTTCAAACAAGTGGCAATAGTTGTAGCCTAGCTGTTATCCATGGACGCACGGTGAGTCTCTGAAGTGACCTGAGTTAAGGCGCATCACACTCTGCTCAGATTTGGACCGCCTGCGCTAAGTTTTGAATGGAGTGGGCGTGTCATTTAGTCCTCTGATAAATGACGTCACTGCGTGTGTGTCCTGTGAAATCTAGCAGCACTGTGTGTGGGCAGTTTACTTCCACTGGTAGCACTCCGATGGCAATATTACATTATTAAATCTTTAACAGATAACTAGTAGTTGGTAAATAGAATTATTATTAACAGTTTTTTTAGAATAGTATTAGTCATCAAAACTTTAGGCCTAATATAGGCCTATGAGCAAAGATGTTATACAAAATCAAAACTACACTGTTGTAAAATGTGTACACATTAAAAAAAACATTGCTGGTTTAACTTAAAATAGTAACATGCCTAATCTGGTTGCTAGATAAGTTAATTGAAATTTAACAAAAAAAAATTGTTAAAATTTTTTGACAAAAAAAAAAGTCATGATAGCAAATCACTGTAAGAAAAATATTTTCATGATTTGTAATCACAGCATTTTTTCTTTTGTCAAATCAACTTAGATCATTTATGTAGTTCAGATAACATAATATTTTGAGTTTCTGGTGATTAAATGAATCTCCTTCATTGTATTAACTCAATTTTTCCATTTCAATTAACTTAAAATTTTAAGGCAAGCAGGTTATTATACAAAATTTTGTTTACATTGTATATAGTGCCCCTTATATCAGTTCATTATTTTTTTTAATATTTAAAATACAAATGTATAAATTAGCTCTCCAAAGCTAAATGAATGAATAAATAAATACTCAGTTGTCATCTTTGTTTTGGCAACTCAGTGCTTAACTAATATCACAGAGACGGTGTCATTAATAGACACCCTTTGAAGTTCAGTTAATATTGTGTCCTTAACTCCAGGTCATATGCGTTTTTCCATCACTATGTGATTATGATTTATTTTATTGAATGGCTTTCAATATTAGAGGGTATTTAGAGAAGGGAAGTGCTTATTATTAAGTCAAGTGTGGAAATTCGACACTGTCGCCGTTTCCTTTAACGATGTCTCTTTGTGTATGCTTAAATCTTCATAATCTTCTTGTAACCATGGATGTACTATTTGCAGACAATTTATCCACCTCACATCCTTGTAATATAAACTACTCAAGCCCAAATTACAATTGGCAGCAATAAAGCATAACAGCTTAATTGTGCTTTAAAAAAAGGTATATCAAATAATAACTGGACGGCATTTACATGCAAAGGGATGAGGTCATGTTACAATGAGGAATACGAATGTATGTATATATATATGTATTCCTTAAACTATCTACAAACATAGCCTTGCAATCTCTTTTTCCGCTTAAGCGCAATAAACATTGACACTAGTCAGTGTGTTTTCATTGTATTTCATGCATACACAAATGAACATGAAATCAAACCATGTTTTCATCAACAGGAAGTGATAAGATCCTTTTGTGATTGGAGCGATCATACCCTGAGAACTAGGTGTCTGTCATGAGTCAGGACCACACCAGAACAATATGCTCCGGGGTAATTAAAGGAACAAATGACTCTTAAAACCGGCTCTGTGTTTAGCCTCCTTTTATTCTCCTGAAAACATCTCGGAACGCATCTTGGAGCTGCATGAGTGCTCTCGGTTATCTCTCAAAGAGAAGCTTATTTAGCAGAAAGGAAAAGAAGGTCCTTTGGAGAGAGCGGAAGAAAAGAACAATGCGTTAAAAGGAGAAATCCTTTAATTTTCAGTTGGAAGAAGAGCCATTGTATGTCCAGCTTTGCCCTGCCTTCAGTGCTTTGACAGAACCACCAAAGAACATGAATGTGCTGCAGAAAGAGTCACTTATATAACTGTGCAGAAGACTTTAGACTGAAGAAATAATATCGATGAACGTGTGTGAGGTTTGGGGAAAATCAATACGTGCAAATTTGACAAACCCACAGGAAACTGAATTGGAATTTGAAATTTTATAGGAATTTGTTGAATAATATTTCAAAGAAAGTCAATGCATTCATGGGAAAATGTATAATTTTCTCAGTCAAGGCCTTTTTGACCTCATCATGGCTTTATTGGATAGGACAGTTTAAGATCAGATATGAAAGCATGGGTGGAGAGAGGGGAACTTGATCGTCAAAGGACCTGAAGCTGAGAATCAAACTCGGGCCACCAGAGTAACGCAAGTTACTTTCCCAGACAGCAATATAGCATCGGCCCAGATCTGACCCACATCTGGATTCCAACACTGGGCCGACACTATTTATTGACTGAGCTGTCCTGCATTGAGAGAAATTGCGAGTGCAGAGGCGTTGTGTGCACTGTGTGAACATGATGCTTAATGCAGTTCAAAAAACGATTCACAATTCCTCAAAATAAAAAAATAAATAAAAAAAAAAACAGTGGGTCTTTGTCATGACAACTTGACATTATTAAAGGAGTAGTTCACTTTTAAAAAAAAACTTTTGCTGATAATTTACTCACCCCCATGTCATCCAAGATGTCCACGTCTTTCTTTCTTCAGTCGAAAAGAAATTAAGGTTTTTGATGAAAACATTCCAGGATTTTCTCCATATAATGTACTTCAATGGGAACCAAATGGTTCAAGGTCCAAATGAGAGTTTCAGTGCAGCTTTAAACGACACCAGACGATTAATAAGGGTTTAATCAAGGACCCTTCGAGTCATGACTCGAAAAAAGATTTGTTCATTTTGATGAACGAGTTCGAACAGGAGAGTCACGAACGCTCATCACAGAACAGAGCAAGGCGAGCATTTGTGCTTATAAAACTTAAACTTTTTTATTTATTTTTTTAAACGACCGATCGTTTCGCTTGATAAGACCCTTATTCATCATCTGGTGTCGATTAAAGTCTTTTGAAGCTGCACTCAAACTCTCATTTGGACCTTGAACCGTTTGGTTCCCAATGAAGTCCATTATATGGAGAAAAATCCTGGAATGTTTTCATCAAAAACCTTAATTTCTTTTCGACTGAAGAAATTATCAGCAAAAGTTTTTTTAAAAGTGAACTACTCCTTTAAGTAAGAGCGTTGAACCTTCTTCTCTTGCGTCCTATTCTTCTGCAATCCAGCACAGCTGAAAGGTTTGAGACGCGTCCTCGAACGTCAGGCGTGAATTTGCATTCACTTCACCCTGAGGCTTCATCATTTCATTTTTGGTGTGAAAGAACTGCTTTTTTGTTATTTAAAAGCAAACAAGCAAGCCGAGCCCAGATGAGAAAAAGTAACACAAAAGTAACAACACACAATAAAAAGAAACAATGCAATTAGGAAGTAACACAATATCGTAACTCATTACTTTTAAAAGTAACTTTCCCAAACACTGTTGATATTCAAAATCATACCGCAACTGAAATTCTCAATTCTGAAAGGCACACAACCGCCGGGTTCAATAACCAATCATGCAACCTTCAAAAAGTACCGGATCGATTGAACGAATTCCTCTTGAAATGTATAGAGCATACAGCGTCCTTCAGCATGGACGACATGCAGTATCTACCAAAACGTACGGCCACCCAGTGCTTGACGTGCTTTCGGACCGCCATTACAGGGGTCCCGAGTCTTTTCACCCGCTCCAGCGTCGAGCACACAGCCCTCCCGTGACGAACCCAGAATCCAGCTGACATCACAAGCTGTTTTGTTGGCTCTCCTTTGTAGGCCGTAATGAATCCAGTGAATGTGAAAGGAGATAAAAGGACAGCTCCAGTGAGAGTGAAGGATGGTCACACTGTGTGGCTAATGTTCTGAAGGGTTTCACTGTGGAGAATGCGAACAATGGAAGCAAATGGCAGGACAATGACCAGTGTTTTTGTCCACTCAATTTGTCTGAGGTCCTTCAACCTAATCACATTCACTCAGAGTCATTTGAAGGTTTTGTTCGAAACAGAAACTGCTGAGAGTTCGGGCCCGTGAACAAAAGGACAGAAAGGGGAAGAATCCCCATCTATCACCATGACAGCCGGACTTTAAGACAGGGATTTGGGTCCAAAGAAAACACGGGATGAATGGAGAGGATCGGAGAGAAAAGCCAACGTTTATTCTCTCAAAAAGTCATCAGACATGCTCGACCATCACGCGCATGAGAACGGCTCGAGTTGTTGTTGAAGTTCTTTGTTAATGGGACTATGAAACCTTGAAAAACAAAATTGGAGGTTAAGTTTATACAATTGACGACAAACTCTTTTAGAATTTGCTTTGTAATTATATAATTCAAGCTCTTAAACATACATTATAACACTTTTTAGTTGTCAGGGAAAATAAACAATTGAGTTTTCCGACACTTAAACAAACGTGAGGCCTAAAAAGGGAAACAACAGCATGGAATATTTAAATGAATAAGGTGGAAACAAAATAAAGATTTAAAAGATAAACCTCCCTGATATGTAAAATACTAGAAAGGATTGTGAAGTGTTAAAAAAAAACAACTAAAGTTAAAGGAGTAGTTCACTTTTTTTTTTTTTTTACTTTTGCTGATAATTTACTCACTCCCATTTCATCCAAGATGTCCATGTCTTTCTTTCTTTTTTTTTTTAGGTTTTTGATGAAAACATTCCAGGATTTTCTCCATATAATGGACTTCAATGGGAACCAAACGGTTCAAGGCCCAAATTAAAGTTTCACTGCAACTTCAAAGGGCTTTAAACGACACCAGACGATGAATAAGAGTCTTATCAAGTGAAATAAAAAAGTTTAAGTTTTTTAAGCACAAATGCTCGCCTTTCTCTGTTCTGTGATGTGCGTTCTTGACTCTCCTGTTCGAACTCGTTCATCAAAATGAACGAATCTTTTTTCGAGTCATGACTCGAAGGGTCCTGATAAGAACCTAATTCATCGTCTGGTGTCGTTTAAAGCCCTTTGAAGCTGCACTGAAACTCTAATTTGAACCTTGAACCGTTTGGTTCCCAATGAAGTCCATTATATGGAGAAAATCTCAATAGAAATTGGAATTGTTCTTAAAGTGTTTTGGCATTTTGAAGTTAAGCTGATTTTAAAAGTGTTTTAAACTGTAAAACAACTGGTGTTGTCATTTACAAATGTAAAGAAGACTATTTTGTTCCTATAAGAAAGTATGTGAAAGATGAAATGGTTGTTTCCTAACATGAATTGTATCATAAAACCAAGGTTAAGTTTATGCAACATTGAACTTTTTACAATAAAAATATTTTTGAGCAGACGATTTATTTTGATTAAGAGTTTTCAATAATGTAACCTAGTAAGTTGTCTTAACTTGGAAAATCAAGTTGAAACAACATTTGACAAAGTTGTTTAAACTCAGAGAATCAAGTTGAAACAACGAATGTTCATTAGCTAGATAACTTGTGAAACACAACATTTTGAGTTGAAAGAAAGAATATATTTAAGTTGAGTTAACTTAAGTGAAAAGTGAACTTTCGTTTCGAAGTTTAACAGACTTGAAATGTTTTACAGTGCAGATGCTGTCAGTAGAACTTGATTTGGTTTGAACTGGGCAAATGATTCAAGCGTGTCGAGTGTAATCAGTTATCAATCTACTTTGTCACCAGCGGTCCACAGGAGAAGCGAACAGCTGCTTTCCATGTCACACTGATTTCTAACCTTCTTCAGCCCATTGTGCAGCTTTGCAACTGATATTAAGACTGTGCTATAAGACACAGAATGGAGGTGGTAGCGTAACAAATGCTTCTCTCCCTGCTCCTTTGAGAAATTTGCTCCAGAAAAGCAATTTCTGTCAGAAAGTGTTTTGTTTAGAAGAATTAACTTTAGGTCTTTTGTTCTGTTCATGAGGAAATGGCTCATATAAAACAAAACAACATGATAAACTACTACTGAAAGTACCGGGACACTTAAGCCACACCTACAATGTCTTCATGTCTTCACATTATACAGAATAAATCAAGCATTGTCTGCAAAAACAAACTTTTCTGAGGCACTTGTGCAGTTTATTTGAAATCGGCATGAAACGAAGGATAGTCTTTTCTGGTACATCCGAGTGAAATTGCTCCTCAAACAAGAACAAATGTAGGGCGGGACTTGATTTTGTCCATCAGGAATTGATTGGATGGTTGTGGTTTGGTATTGGTCAATCAATCTCATGCGAGTGACTGGTTACCCTCACACCAGTAAAAAGTCATAAGGATGGGAAGTTATTTTGAATATAAATTATGAGGGAACATGAATAAAAAAAAATAATGATATGTATGGATAAATCATTCATAATAAAAACTGCAATATTCCATTAAAAAAAAGATTTGTCAAGGTGATTTTTAGTGGCTGTATGAAGTCTGCTCTCCTCAATTTCACTAACAGTGTAACCACAGATGTAGATATTCAAATTAAAGAAATAGTTATTAAAAAATACGTATTTTGAATGTGTTTACAAATAGTAAATGGGCTGCAATGATTTTTTTAAATCCAAAAAGTTCTTCAAAATATTGAAAGTCTACAGATTTGGAATGACATGAGTAAATGTTGGAGGAACTTTCATTCATTTGAACCATGGACATGTTCCACTAATATTAGACAACTATAAAGTGTCCAAATAGTTAGTTTTTTTTTTTGGTCTTAATTTATACAACACATATTTTTAAAGTGTTACTTTCTATACACTATCAAAAAAATCTGTTAAATTTACGGGAAGAACTGGCAGCTGTGGCAACATTTTAGGTTTTACAGACTTTTAACCGTATATAATTTAATTTTACAGCAATAAACCATATTTCATTATCTGATATAATGTTAATTGGCTGACCTTTTGAAGTATTAACATCTATTAATACACTAACAGCCAAATATCACAACAGTAATGAGAGTCAAGTGATCAATCAAAGCTCATCATAAGCAACTCTACCATAAGTAAGTTAATACTAATATATAGAACCATATATATATATATATATATATATATATATATATAGAACGGTAATAGAAACATATTACCATATATAAGGAAACTTTCTGTTAACCAATTTACAGTTTTCACTGTGGTCTTACCTTTAAAATCACGATCATTTTTTTACAGGTGTCCTGGTAGGACACTTTTTCGGGTTGTTTATTGCCTTTTTATAGTAGAAATTATCATAAATAGGTATAATTTAAACTTTTCACACAACATGAATCCTGTGAAAACCATTTTGATTAATGGTGAATGTCAAACAATTTAAGAATCTTAAAGGAGTAGGAAAACTTTTGCTGATAATTGACTCACCCCCATGTCATCCAAGATGTCCATGTCATTCTTTCTTCAGTCGAAAAGAAATGAAGGTTTTTGATAAAAACATTCCAGGATTTTCTCCATATAATGGACTTCAGTGGGAACCAAACGGTTCAAGGTCTGAATGAGTTTCAGAGCAGCTTCAAAGGGCTTTAAACGACACCAGATGATAAGGGTCTTATCTAGCGAAACGATCGATCGTTTCAAAAATAAATAAAAAAAGTTTACGTTTTATAAGCACAAATGCTCACCTTGCTCTGTTCTGTGATTAACATTCGTGACTCTCCTGTTCAAACCCATTCATCAAAATGAACAAATCTTTTTTTCGAGTCATGACTCGAAGGGTCCTAGACAAGACCCTTATTCATCGTCGTTTAAAGCTGCACTGAAACTGTCTTTTGGACCTTGAACTGTTTGGTTCCCAATGAAGTCCATTATATGGAGAAAATCCTGGAATGTTTTCATCAAAAACCTTCATTTCTTTTCAACTGAAGAAATAAAGACGTGGACATCTTGGATGACATGGGGGTGAGTAAATTATCAGCAAACGTTTTTTTTAAAAGCGAACTACTCCTTTAATAAGGTATTGCAAATTCCACTTCAAATGATGAAAACCAGTGACAGGCCTCTGAATTACAAGATAAATGCACAGAATTGAAGTAACTCTGGCCTACTTATCAACATGGTTAAGAGAGAGAGTGTGTGTGTGTGTGTGTGTTCAGCTTTGCCATGAGATCATCGCTGTAAGGGAAGCATACCACATATCTCCCATTATAATGGATCTGGCTATCCTTTCATATCTTCTCTCAATTTTTGCGCATTACCAGAGTGTATTGAAAGTGCTGTTTCAATGGAAAGGTAAAGGCACACATTCCTTCTTGTGCACACCTTTGAACTGAACACAATAGGATCGTCTACTGCAAAGATCCCACACTTTTGTTTGTCCATCCAGGAGGACAAAGGCCTACAGTATCGCTTACTCTCCAGAGATGATGGTTACGATTACAGACAAAGCCACAAATGTCGGGGACAAGAGGCTGTGATTCGATGCCTGCTTGCCTAACACATCGCCTCTTGTTCTCAGTCAATCCAGGATTTTGCCTTCAGGTTAATTCCTTTATGCCCTAACATAACTTCGTCTGAAAACACCATGAGACACGGATGACAGACTGTAAACAAATACCTGCTGTCACCTCCGGCACCAAATCTTAACGACATTACGGGGCGGGATGTAAAGTGACAACGGTTTTCTTCTCCGGGTTATTGGAATACAGGGAGATTCCCAGTTGTAATCAACCCGTATGGAAATGAAGGTTAGGACAACGCTATTAGTGTTCTCATTCTAATGTGAATAATAAAAAAAATGCAAATAATCAAGTCCCTGACCAGTGCTAGTAACTAACAGAGATGTATAAAGTACTACAAACCCTGACTTGAGTAAAAGTACAAGTGCTCCACCAAAAAAGTGACTTGAGTAGAAGTTGAAGGGCTCTTTAAGCACCACACTTAAGTAGAAGTACTAAAGTATTCAATATTTTTTGTACTTGGGTATTGCAAGTAGTTTATTTTAAAATTCACTACTTAAGTACTAAAAGTAAAAGTATTGTGTCATGTAATTATTTAAAGAAAGCAGTCAAAAGTTTGAACTACAGTAGCAATCAAATAAGGCGCTTTGATGGGATACAAATTTGCTTTGGCGGCCACCAAAAAATGTCATTGCAGGAAAACCCCTGCATTATTTGTCAATGTCTGTGTCAATCAATACCATCACCCTATAAAACACTATAAAACGGGCGTGCGATTTAAGCAGCATGAAAGCCAACTTCATCAAACCGGGTAACAGAGCCATCTACCGCTCTGGCATCTACCGCTCTTCGAAACATTTTTATAATTGTAACAAATAACTAGCAGAACGTTAAAAAACATTATTGAAGTACAAATATTAAACTCATCGTTTCGACTTTAATCGTTTCGACTTTATTCTCGAAACGCTTCGGCTTTATTCTCGAAACGCTTCGGCTTTATTCTCGAAACGCTTCGGCTTTATTCTCGAAACGCTTCGGCTTTATTCTCGAAACGCTTCGGCTTTATTCTCGAAACGCTTCGGCTTTATTCTCGAAACGCTTCGGCTTTATTCTCGAAACGCTTCGGCTTTATTCTCGAATCGTTTCGGCTTTATTCTCGAAACGCTTCGGCTTTAATCTCGAAACGCTTCGGCTTTAATCTCGAAATGCTTCGGCGTTAATCTCGAAACGTTTCGGCTTTAATCTCGAATCCTTTCGGCTTTATTCTCGAAACGCTTCGGCTTTAATCTCGAAACGCTTCGGCTTTAATCTCGAAACGCTTCGGCGTTAATCTCGAAACGTTTCGGCTTTAATCTCGAAACGTTTTGGCTTTAATCTCGAACCGTTTCGGCTTTAATCTCGAAACGTTTCGGCTTTATTCTCGAACCGTTTCGGCTTTATTCTCGAATCGTTTCGGCTTTATTCTCGAAACGCTTCGGCTTTAATCTCGAAACGTTTCGGCTTTAATCTCGAAACGTTTCGGCTTTAATCTCGAAACGTTTCGGCTTTAATCTCGAAACGTTTCGGCTTTAATCTCGAAACGTTTCGGCTTTAATCTCGAAACGTTTCGGCTTTAATCTCGAACCGTTTCGGCTTTAATCTCGAAACGTTTCGGCTTTAATCTCGAAACGTTTCGGCTTTAATCTCGGAACGATTCGGCTTTAATCTCGAAAAGTTTCGACTTTATTCTCGAAAAGTTTCGACTTTATTCTCGAAAAGTTTCGACTTTATTCTTGAAATGCTAGGCTTTTTTTTTTTTTTTTAAATGTATGCTGCGGTTCAGAGCTTCCATAGTAACCATACAGTTTCGGGTCCCATTGACTTCCATGGGGATTCGAAAACAGTAAAACCCA
The DNA here is from genome assembly GCF_016745375.1 of Pimephales promelas. The sequence goes on along the minus strand of NW_024121355.1, from coordinate 3,104,148 downwards.
ACGGGGGAGTTGTAAAATGAGCCTATATCCAAAAAAAGTGGAGTATCCCTTTAAGTTAAGTCAACTGATAACTTTTTACAATGCAGATTATACAGTATTACTTAAAATGTGTAATGTAGCCTAATAGATTAAGCTTGCATTACTAACAATTTTTATCGTGTAATTTGTATTCAGTAATGGACTACATTCTGAAATCCACCCCAGATCAGTACATAAATAAAAATTCCCTAAAAAGCTGTATTCATACTACCAGTGCAACTCAAGCTGCATGTTTTTGGCTGGTTAGTATGACCCCAGTTAGCTCCTGCTAACATTACAACAAAATAAAATAAAAATACCAATCAAAACACAAACACCAATTTAAGAAAATGATTGCAGAGTGAACACAAAAACATGTTTTGAGTGATACCAAGTGGTTTAATCCAAATATAAGAATCTGATATGACAATTTCAAAACACAAATTTGAACATTTCTGCAAGTTTTGAACAGCAAACACTGATTCTTTAACCAGCAGAAACCATGTTGTCGTTTAAATGGAACAGTCCCAGATATTTGACAACAAACATTAAACTTAATTCTTGTGCAAATAACCAAAAATTTAAAAAATACTGAAATCAGTGGTTTCATTTAAATAAAGCTTTGGGGCTAAACTGGATTCTACAAAAAAAGGCTGGTACTACAAATTTCTCTCTCTTTACCGCTCAATGACAGAAAACACAAATTAAAGCATAAAATGACAAAACATAAGAAGGAATAACTGCCATTAAATGACACTGGTGTTTGATTTTTTAAAATCAGGGACAGCTTTACATTTAAAGGTTATATTAAACAAAAACATGACAGTTCAGTGTTTTTAGTATTAGTTTTTCAGAACGATTGTTTTCCAGCAATATGTTTCTCTCTAAGCTGTCTCTACAAAGTGTTTTTTGTTTTTGATTAAGGCAAATGAAGTGTAATATTAATAATAAAAAAACAGATGCTGTTTTTAAATCTGACTCTTTTTAAGAGACCCCTCAGTCCTGATGTCCAGAAGGCCTTATCGTGTTGTCAGAATCAGCAGCTTTTTAAGGATCATGGAGTGTGAAGGCACTGGTAAAACTGAATTAGTCTGGATCATAGTATAGTGTTTCATTTCAGCAAAGGCAAGAAATCTCTTTGGCCCATAGCAGTCGTGTACTATACTTACACATTAAGGCACATCTTCATAATCATAATATACAGTGTGTAAGTGGCATCATAATGGAGAAATCAGACCGCTGGTGTAGAGTTGAATTGGTGCTTCCTCTCGTGTGACCGCAGCCTGTCCTCTCTGGAGATGTTGGCGTGTGTGCGCGTCTCCTGCTCCGCTCGGCGAGGGAGGCAGAACTCGTGGCTTTTGCCTTCTCAGAAGCTGAGCATGCTGGGATAGCCGTGCCCCGTGTACATCATCCGCTTTCCAGCTGTTATAGGGCAGTCTCAAAGATAACCAAGCTGCCGTCTCCAGTGGTGGCGAAACCGTTGAGCTGGTGGGTCGGACTGCGGTTCATGTAAGCCTGGAAACCAGAAGAGAGAACGCGGTTAGTGTGACGTATATGCCGTGCTGGCTAAAAACTAGGGATGGGCAACGATTAATCGCATCCAAAATAAAAGTTTGTGTTTACATAATATGTGTGTGTGTAGTGTGTATAATTAATATATATATATATAAATACCCACACATGCATGTATATATTTAAGAAATATGTGCATCTATATATTTTATATATATTTATTCACAATTAATATTACATATAAATATATGATATATTAATAACACATTTTTCTTAAATATATACATACATGTGTGGGTTTTTATATATACAAATTAATTATAAACACTACACACACCTATATTATGTAAACACAAACTTTTATTTTGGATGCGATTAATCGCGATTAATCGTTGCCCATCCCTACTAAAAACTGATTATGGATTAAATTTTTTAATGATTCTCCCCAAATCTTTTTCATCTATTTTTCTTTTTAAAAAAGCTCATCACTTATAGAGTCTTCTCGACTTGTTGAATAGCACACAAAAGCCACTAGTACAGAGGTAAGAGCACTTGAACACTGAATTTACAGAAATCATTTCATATTTAGGGAGCGTTGCATATCTGAACCAAACCCTGATGAACATATTCATTATTCTTCGAGTTATTACTCGTGGTTAAATTACTCACTATGTCTTTGGAAGGCTTTTCTCTTTCTACCACATTAAAATGCACATGTGTCAAAATCATGGCATATTAATATGTAATGCTGTTATTCCAAAAAAAAAAAAAATCGTTAGTCGCACCCCTTTACACCTTATATATTCGAGTAAATAATTTAACACATCCGCATATTCACGGTTCTCTGATGTCGATTAATGGTCAGATGCAGGTGAACAAATTAAATATGTATGTAAATATGTAATTTTGTTTTGTTTTTATTTACTTTAAATTTATTTGACATTATGATTTAATTATTAAAGGGGTCATGAACTGGCTTTGTAATTTTTTTTATGACGTTCGCTTGGTTTTTGCATTCAAAAACATCAAAATGAATAAGTGACAGGCTATTTTGTACCCTAGTTTTGAGCCTAGCTGAAAAACGCTCTGTTTTTATGGGCGTCTCGCATTGAAGACTTGGAAGTAAACGCCCACTGCTGTGAGTGGATAACAGTTTTGCATTTTATAATGAGTTTCACTCTCGATCTGGTTTGTCATCACGAGGTAGGCATCTATGTTATTTAGCTATGCGTGTAATGCACGAATCGGTGGGCGGGGCTAAACCGGCCGTGTTGAAGTAGGCGTTGATCTTCTTCTGCGGGTCATAGATCCCCACTTTGAAAAACGAGTTGTTTGCTGAGACTGGTGTCAATAAAAGCTTTTATTGGACTAACAAGGATGTTTTCAGTTCTGAAACTTGCAGGATATTCTTATAATATTATGACCTCTTAGATGACAAAAGCTCAAGGAAAATTTGATTTCTCAGTTCATCACCCCCACAGTTCCCCCTACACTTCACAAACTATAGAAATGTAATATATATATTAGGGCTGTCAGTTTAACGCGTTATTAACAGCGTTAACGCAAACCCATTTTAACGGCGTTAATTTTTTAATCGCACGATTAACGGTCTTTTTGTCCTAGCACACTTTGTAGTTTTTTCACATGCTTTTGCAACAGGACGTGGCATGCGTCCTGATCCATTTCGGCGCCTCACGCTCGTCATCCACTCAAAGCCGGAACGTGTGTTTGCGGCGTGCCTGTTGTTTTGTTTACGGTCTAGATCCGCTTGCGCGTTGGTTGAAGAAGCAATAAAATGTCCTCGTGCGGCACAAGCCATTGAAATGAATTGGTTTCAGAGTGCAGCGCGAGGACGTTTTGTGCCGCACACACTCGTTTCGGCTTGCAAGCCGGCCAAATAGTAACGTTACATTGAGTGGATGACGAGCGCGAGACGCCAAAATGGATGCCCTTAAAAGATTCTGAATGGAAAGTTTCCTTTTAAAAAGTTGCCAAATTGTCCCATTGACAAGACCAAGTGATCTGTGTGTTTTGTCATTGTGAACGGAGCTATCAACATTCCAGCACGTCCAGTCTGTAACACCACTTGATGATGGCCAAGCAAATACACACACACACACACACAGATGATGCGACTTCTCCACCCCCTCGTCAATATCAGGACCTCATCAGTATTTCTTTTACCCTTTTATTGATAGTGTTACATTGTGTGAGAGATTATTTATATATGTTAGTGTGAGCACTATTCCAATGTTATTTTCAATAATAATAAAAAAAAACATTTGCACTAAACAAGCCAATCCACTTTTCCATGTTGATAAGAGCATTAAAATGAGAAAAAAATAAATGTAACAAAAAGAAATCAAAAGACATTTAGAATAGATAAAAATGCGCGATTAATTGCGAGTTAACTATGACATTAATGCGATTAATCGCGATTAAATATTTTAATCGTTTGACAGCACTAATATATATATATATATATATATATGCATGTACTTTCGTTAGATGAGGTTAATCGTGATTAAACCGATTTGACGGCACCAATCCAAAAGAATCTAAAATGTGTAATGTAACTGAAATTACGTTTCTAACTACATGCCATTTTCAATCTGCAACGCACTACCATTTGTAATTAATCTACCCAGCACTGTGTATATGACCTTTTAATGAGACCTGGAAAGGGATGAAAGGCGTCACTCTTTTCCCAAACCTTCCCTGACAATGCTTTCCTGAACACAGGGGACGGAACACAGGAGAGGCTGAATGGGAGTAAAAATCCCCCCTTATTTAATATCGTTATTATGCAGTAATCAAAACCTCTCATTGTATTTAAAAGCACCCATGGCTAACAATGAGCGTAAAGACAAAAAGAAGAAAAAGCACCTGGTGTTCGGACCCACACCCCCCGCAGATACACCGAGAAAAGTCCCAACAACACAAAGCATGGCCGACAAACATTTGGCCACACTATCAGATATACTCTCAATTGAGCCGGCATTCAGAGTGCACAAAGGCGGAGTGGTCTAATATCAGGTGGATGTGTGCTTGAAAGCCCCGGCGGTCAGCTCCAGAGGGGCCGGCGCAGAGAATGAGCTCACCGGCTGAACGAGGTGGAGAGGAACCCGATCCGAAGGGAGAACAACATGCCGCTGAGGAGGGGGAAACTAATACTGACTGACAGCACAAAGGCCTGGGCTCTTTGAAACACGGCGTATTGTGGGTTTCTGGCACAGGTACATGTGGCACATATTTGGCGATGGGACAGGGCGACATGGACGGGAGACTTCACGTCGGTATTAAACATGCGGTGATCTGCTCACCTGTTTGGCGGTCAGGAGGAGCGAGGATGCCTCTCCCTTGCCCGTCTGCTGCACCATCTTGTAGAAGATCCCGTTCTGGTTCTGTAGGAGGACGTGGGGGGCGTCATACTCGTGGATCCGACCTGCATCTAGAACCTGAGAGAAAAACAAACATCTTTTAGGATTGAGAACCGGTAACCGGTTTCCAAATCCGATTCCATATAAAAATAAATAAATAAAGGATCCCGTAACTGTAGTTCGATTCATGAATGAATGACTCTTATGATCTGGTTCTTTTCAATGAATCAAAGAAAAAGGTTAGTCTATTGACTCAAGTGACTACTTTCATCATGTCCAACTCAAAACGAAGAAAACGCTATTGTGATATATGGATTTAATGCTTGTAAGACTTAAAACTGTTCATATAATATCCAGCATACATCAAAAATACGGTATTCGAGGTATTTAATGCTATTTTCATGGTGCTTTTTTGCCTTTTTTACAGCTTATTCCCAGCTTATAACACAAACACATAGATAGCATGAATAAAAAGTAGGACGAAAACGTGAATTTCATGGAAGAACTATGCAGGTTTAGAAAGATATGAGGGAGAGAAATTATTTTTCATTAATATTTACTATTTCTTTAACCCTTATAATAACCCATTCAAAATCAGCATATGATTCATAACTTATTTAATATTATATATATATATATATATATATATATATATATATATACACACACAGTACATACACACACACCATTCCACCTCTGAATAATAACTTCATTAATGAGTGAATGCACAAAAAATTACCAGCATTACCTTCAAAATCATGACTGCTCTAAAAAAAAACTAAGTCTAAATATATGAAACCTCCATGTTCATTTTCTAACAAAACAACACTGATATTACTCTGGAATATTTTCAAATGAAACATATTAATTTTATTGGGATAACCTTTCACTTTCAGATAAAAGATGATACATGTTTCATGCTGAATGTTTATGATCATCAAAATTCAGCATCAGAGACTAAATATTTCTTTTTTTAAGTATTTTTTTAGGCAAATCTAACAAATAAAAAACAAAAGTTTACATAACATCATATGTTAAGCATCAGTTGATGCTTGAGTTAAAATGGACCCTACTGTAAAAAGTGCCAACTTTTTTTTTTTAAATGAAAGAAATTACATGTTGTTTTTTAAATAGTCTTGGCTCATTTGCAATGTTTTACACTAAACTATGCATTTCTTATGCATCTCTTCTAGGTAATAATGGATCAAATGCATTGTGACGGAGTTCTCCATCTCTGCACTCACCAGGATGCGGTCACTGTCTATGATAGTGTTGAGTCTGTGTGCGATGGTGAGGACGGTGCATTCCTTGAACTTTTCCCGGATGGTTTTCTGGATCAGCTCGTCTGTCCTGTAGAGCACATAACATTTAAAACTGTAGCTCTCAGAGTGGCTTTATTGGTTCATAAAGGACCTCAGGTAATCAGGTAAAGGACTCACCGTGGGTCTACATTCGCAGTTGCCTCATCAATGATGAGAATACGGTTCTTCCTCAGAATGGCTCTAGCTAGACAGACGAGTTGTCGTTGGCCCACGCTGAAGTTTGATCCTGACTCAGCCAGTTCTGTCTCGAGCTTACTAGGCAACTCCTCCACAGCAGCCTTCAGTTGGACCTTTGAGCAGACCACATATGCCATAAGTCAGAGATCACTTATTAACTGCATTACATCTATAATCGTAATGTAAATCTACTGGGGTAAAAGGTTACACTGGAAAATGGCTCTATATAAATTAAGTCACATCTGTGGTGAGATTGAATAGAGAAGTAACAAATCTGGACGCAAATCTTGTGCCTCTTTAAAACATACAGCCTGAAATAGCGAGTGATGTACGTCAGAGATTACGAAATGTTTGGTCTGCCGAACCCCTTTGATTTAAACTCTTACTTGAGGTACCCCCCGAGATTGTAAATTAATATTTTAATCATTTAGCAACACATTCACACGTTCAAGTTTCTCTGATGTTGATATTACGGTGACGTAAAATGCAGGTAAATAAAATAAAATATTTATTTTTATATAAGCATTTTATTTTTGTTGTATTCATTTTTTAAATTATTTATTTATTTATTTTAATCTGACATTTTTATGATTGAATTAATGGAGTTTGTGAACCTTAGTTTGGGAAACTATGTCTCAAGAAAGTTTCAGAGACAGACAAAAATCGATCAGCAATAAAAAACAGATAACCCCCCCCCCCCCCCAAATTATTTTTCCATTGGCTTTTGGATTATTGCAGACAAAAATATGACAATCCTCACAAATTTTGAAGACTAAAAACAAATCACCAGAAGTAAAAAGTTAAATAAAAAGAAAAAAACATAAAAAAAACCCCCACTAACTTCAGGGCGATGGAATCGGAAGTGCTAAAATGTTAACTCGTTTTTAAAAGTCTGTCATCCCTGTAGCTCTCTATTACAGTGTGTGTGTGTGTGTGTGCGTGTGTGTGTGTGTGTGTGTGCGCATGTTCACCTCTTCCAGAGAGTTCCACAAGTCATGGTCTGAGTGCTGGCCGAAGGGGTCTAGGTTCTTCCTCATGGTTCCTGTGAACAGTACGGGATCCTGCGGGATGATTGACATCTTCTGACGGAGGTCGTGCAGGCCGATCTCTGAGGTCAATACTCCGTCCACGAAGATTCTACCGTCTGGCTCCATCAGACGGAAGAGTGCTGAAATCAGGGAACTTTTCCCTGCACCGGTCCGTCCAACAATTCCAACCTGATCAATGCAGAGCAGAAAACATCAGAGCAAACGTCCTGACAGACTCATGTGATGATCTGGAGCTAGAGCTGGACTCACCTTCTCTCTAGGTCTGAACATGGCGGAGATGTTTTTGAGGATGACGGGTCCATCAGAACTGTAAGAGAAGTTGACCTTGTCGAAGGTTATAAGGCCTCGATTTGGCCATTCGGGAGGGGGGCGTTTTTGGGTTTCCCAAGGTGCTTCACTTTCTAGCTCCGTGTACTCCAACACTCTCTCCACTGATGTCATCTAGAAGGACATTCAGAAAACAAATCAATTTATGTATATATGCACACACACAAACACAATGAGAGGTTTACGTCAGTGTATCTCAACCTTTATGATCTTAAAGCTCCTTATTGTTCACAATATTTGACCCACACACAACTTTTATCCAATAAAATTATTTAAAGCATTAAAAAGAACCAAAGTAGTAAGATGTATATTTCTTAAAAGAAAATCTGGTTGAGCCATCTTCTAAGGCCCTGTTTACACCTGGTATTAAGATGCATTTTGGTTGATCAGATCACGAGTGGATGACGTTAAATTCAGGGGTTAATGGGGTCTACACCATTTTGAGCCTGTCCACTTTCGACCACTTCTAGAGGTAGCTGAAAACGCATTAGACCGGATTGCTTTCGTAGTGTAAACTCTCATGTGGTCGAATGCGTTCGAACAGCCACAAAAGAGCGCTTTAGGCAGACAGGATTTAAACTTTGTCGGCTGAAGACTCAAGTTTGGTTTGAAGATGAAAAACGTACCAAGCACAATGTTCTCTCGCCATTCCTGATTTCTAACACACACTCACAGCGTTCGGCGTCATCTTGCGGCTGTCAGAGCAGAATGCGGCCTTATGTTTTTCCGTCGTCTCCGGGAGTGTTCATATGTAAATTGCACGAGTTTATTTTGTCCATTAGATTGAAACATCTGAAAAAGCCCATACATTTACCCGCATATAGACTCTCCCCTCGAAGAAATCAGGACAGGAGTGGTTGAAAGTGGACAAAAGAGACGGATTAAAACACCAGGTGTAAAGAGGAATATGTCTCCCTCGTTTACGTGTGATCCGATCGACCAAAATGCTTAACCCTCTAGGCGCCACGGTCGAGTTTACTCGAGAAGATGCGGCACTGAATAAAATGGCCGACTTTGTCAAATTGGGTGTCAAATTTCATTCGATCTCCCATCCACTAGATGGCAGACAAAAAAAAGTCAGGCTTCTATAGAAAATGTTTGCATTAGAGCGCAATAAAAAGCGGAGCTAGTGTGCAAGTGCGCCATTTTATCAGAGCCTCTCCGCAATCGGAGCGACAGTATTGTAATGGAGACTTTGTCTATTACCACTGGGTATGTTAGACGAGGTCGAAGTATTCATAGGAGAGTTAGGGGGCAACGTGGAGGCAGGGTGGGGAGTCGCAATGACAATGACAGTAGTCATTGTAGGCAGACCTGGCCGCGCTGCTCGCATCATCTAAGGCCCCGTCCACACTACTGCGTTTTCGTTTAAAAACGGAGAATTAAAACGAATACAATCTCCGCCCACACCAGCGTTTTATCTGCGTATTAGAAATGATCTCCGTCCACATTAAAACGACTGAAAACGCGGATCACGTGACCATTCACCAACACTGGGCATGCGCGTGCCGGTGTAAACAGTGGTTGGCGAATCAGGGAAGGATACGTCAAGACTCATGACTGATAACACCCAATCGTAGAGCGATGCTGATGCTGCATTTTATCATTTAAACATGTGACTTCATGAAAATTCTATAATCCAAGATTGCCGCCACCATATGACATCATAATATGCAACTTAGATGGGGAAATGTAATCCCAACATAAACTTTGGATCATCCTTAATATTTCTCTAGTTTACAGAGAGTCTCTATCTTTTATCACTTTTAAGATATATAAAATATATATTGGTATATTTATGCATAACATGGAAATGTTTTTTTTATTGTTGTTGTTTATTTTTTTATTTTTTTTTACTTTTATTTATCTACATATATGTTTATATATTACTATTGCTTTGGCAATATTGTGCTATTTTACAGTCATGCCAATAAAGCTCATTTGAATTAAATTGAATTGAATTGATATAGCCTTTTGAAATTAAGACGTCAATATCGAATGTTTTAGGAAAAAAACTCTGGCGCCTAAAGGGTTAAAACCAGGAGTAAACAGGGCCAAAGACAGCATTCTTACCATCAGCATCATCATTTCAGGTCAGAAATACCATAATTGAGAGTTTGTTAAAAGTCTAAATAATTATTAAATGTAGTTAAGGAGGATTATTAGATTTACCAATCAAAGGTTTTTTTGGGTCAATAAGATTTTTATTTTATTCAGCAAATATGCAATAAATAAAACAAATATGCTATTTCAAAACTTTTTTTTTTACAATAAATATTTATAATCAGCATATTAGAATGATTTCTGAAGGATCTTGTGACACAAAAAACTGTTATGATGTAAACTGAATAATGCTGAAAATTCAGCTTTGCATCACAGGAATACATTACATTTTAAATGTATTAATAGAAAACAGTAATTTTGAATTACAGTATTACTGTTTTTACAGATTTGATCAAATAAATGGCTTGGTGAGCATATCTAAAGACTATATTACTGTTCAAAAGTTTAAGGCAATTTCATGAAATGGATATTTCAGTAAATTTAAATATTTTAAGGTTCTTACCATGTTCTCCACCTCGGCACTCTGTCTAACGCCCCACTGGAACATTCCCATAAGGGTGACTGCATAAGACAAGGCCAATCCCACATCTCCCGCCTTCATACCTGTGAGAATCAGACATGATCAACACTTCATTCACAAACTGGTCTCAAAAGAAGAGATTCAGCTGGTACAGTTGGGTACCATGTAAACAGTTTGAAGTTTGAAACAGTTGACAATCCAAGAAAGTTAGTAATTGGAGGCCTTAATTCTTGAGAAACGGGACGTCCCACATAACATTTTCACTTCATTTATAATAAATGTATGAATGTATAAACATATAAACTAAAATGTGGGCTCTTATTCTCCCAAAGGCTGCATTTATGGTAAAAACAGTTATTTTAAATTGTAATAATATTTTCTATGTTAATACATTTTAACATATAATTTATTCCTGTGATGCAAAGCTGAATTTTCAGCATCATTACTTGATTTCTGATCCTTCAGAAATCATTCTAATTTGCTTTTAATTTGATTTGGTGCTCAAGAATTTATTTCATTATCATCAACAATGAAAACAGTTTTGCTGCTTAAAATTTTTGTGGAAACAAAGATACTTTTTAAATAAACAATGAGTATTTAAATATAAATGAAAGTGTAAAATCTCAAAGATTTCTGAAATGAAACAGCTACTTTTTGTCAATACCATTAGATATTTATGAAATGCATAATATTTATAATATTTCTCCCCCTAGTTGTGCAGCTTGTGTTGTCCCATTACTCAAAACTCAGAGCCCTGCCACCATGAACGCAGAGGATTGTGTTTTGGTGTGTGTAGTGTGTACGCTTTGATCTGGATTTCTTACTGTCTTTAAGAAGAAGACATCCAAAGGCAGTTATGGTCACAAACACAGAACACATTCCATCCAACCGCACTGCAAACCAGCGTGAAGTGGCCAAGAACAAGAACCAGGCCTCTGTAGGAGTACATAACATTTAATCAACACTCTTCCAAGGTGAGAGCTAATCTGAGTCCTGTAAGTGACCGACTCCTATACTAACCTGAGTGCAGGTCTTGATGGGCATCAAACGATTGCTGAAACCTTCCCTCAGCTTTAAAGGCACGAATGGTCCAGAGGCCTTGCAGTGAGGAAGACAAATGGGAGAATACAGGACTTCGAGCTGTAGGAACGCAAATACACAGTCATCAATATCAAACCGACGCTCTGAAGAATCATTACCGAAGACGATATTATTCTCAGATTTGACAGAAGACATTCAAAGATGCTTACTAGTGGATTCAATGCGCTTAACGTCTCGAGATGTCCGCAGGAAGTAGCGGCGTAGAAACAGGAAGCATATTAATAAGGGCAGCACAGGAATCAGAATCCAAGGGATGACTGAAGCAGCCACAGCAATGACTCCAATGATTTGAAGAAACACCTGGAGTGCATAAGAGCATGAAAAGAGGAGAGAAATACACGCACATTTCATTTATAATACAGTAACATAGTATAAAGTGTTGCAAATGGGAAGAGAGCTGTAGAAACACTGCGTCACGGCGGTTGCTCATTAAAGGCACTTTGTGGTTTTGGGTGCTACATTTAACCACAAACATTTATCAAAGAACACGGAAGAAAAACAGTGAAGCTGCCATGACAGCATGACTCGACACTTTCCGAGTGAGATCGCACTCATATTACCCATAATCCCTGCAACCACGTTAACAACTTAAGGTTAGTGTGGGAATGACCACAGACTATGGCAGAATACAAACTGACAAAAGCATTACTGTGCTTGTGCTTTAGGGACTCGCCAGATAGAAGATCCACGATAACGTCAGGGTGAGATCTCCCTCTGTAAAACCGTTTAAAGAAACCGCTTTGGTCAAAATGCCAGCGTTGTCATGCTCAGTATGGAATATGAGAATACTGTCCACTTTACAATCTATGCCTACTTTTTCACAAAAATAGTGTGTGAAACTTTATAAATTATGTAGTTACAACAATTCCAAAAAGTAGTATGCATTGCTGCTGTCACATGCCCTCATCATGTTGCATGTTTAATTAAGTAAGTGGCATCCAGTATCTATACAATACGGGGCCTCAGCAACTCGAAATCTTCTAAGTTGTTCTTAAAATAAGAAAAACAAGTACTAATATAAGCTAAAAGTATTTTTAATTAACCTCAAAAACTTTTTTATATAAAAGAACCACCACCACGATTGTCATGGCCTTGGGAAAAATTGTTATGTGAGGTTGTTTAACTCGTTCCCTGCCATGACTGAATTTTCCGGCTTTATGTGTTTTCACTGTTATACGGAAGGGGGCGCTATTACGCATCTTCTGAAAGAGCAACACAGTTGAAGAAGATGCAGGAACAAGCGATAACATATCCAAGCAGAGGCATAGGTAAAATAACGTGATCATCAACATTTACAGGGTATATACACTAATCCTTAAGTTAAATTTACTACTTTTTAATACCTTTTTTACTACCTTCAGAATTTTTTTTAAAACCATCACGACACTGAATTGGAAGTGTTAACCAGCGACCTTTCTATTACACAGATTTTGACATTTATAACATACAAAAACGAATAGATTTAGAGCACGCATTCCATTTTTATGTTTAGTGGATTGCATTTGCGACCGAAGTGCATTAGCTCCCATCCAGTTGACATTGATGTTTTTTTACACACCAAACAATAGAGGGAATGCATTGACATTACTTTCCCGCCGGTACAACCCCCCTCAACCTGACTGAGTGGCAAAAGATCTGCTGCGTGACTGGATTTAATAGGGGAAACTATTAAACGAAAATGCGACTAAAACTAACAATTTGATCAATTTAAACTAAATGTTGGACTCAATGTAGTTGGACTCCTAACAACTTACTAAAGATCCAGTGATCCATGGATATTGACATGCAGCCAGCAATCGTGTCACCTGACATTTATGTTTGCCTGATTTCAATAAAAGGAAAATAAAAGCAATATATAGAACTACATAGGCTAAAGCAAATTTGCCTGTGAACGCTTTATATAAATACAATATAGGTAGGTCTAAATCCGGGTGATCACTTATATCAGGGTTATACACTCACCGGCCACTTTATTAGGTACACCTGTCCAACTGCTCGTTAACACTTCATTTCTAAGCAGCCAATCACATGGCGGCAACTCAGTGCATTTAGGCATGTAGACATGGTCAAGACAATCTCCTGCAGTTCAAACCGAGCATCAGTATGGGGAAGAAAGGTGATTTGAGTGACTTTGAACGTGGCATGATTGTTGGTGCCAGAAGGGCTGGTCTGAATATTTCAGAAACTGCTAATCTACTGGGATTTTCACGCACAACCATCTCTAGGGTTTACAGAGAATGGTCCGAAAAAGAAAAAACATCCAGTGAGCGGCAGTTCTGTGGGCGGAAATGCCTTGTTGATGCCAGAGGTCAGAGGAGAATGGCCTGACTGGTTCGAGTTGATAGAAGGGCAGCAGTGACTCAAATAACCACCCGTTACAACCAAGGTGGGCAGAAGAGCATCTCTGAACGCACAGTACGTCGAACTTTGAGGCAGATGGGCTACAGCAGCAGAAGACCACACCGGGTGCCACTCCTTTCAGCTAAGAACAGGAAACTGAGGCTACAATTTGCACAAGCTCATCGAAATTGGACAATAGAAGATTGGAAAAACGTTGCCTGGTCTGATGAGTCTCGATTTCTGCTGCGACATTCGGATGGTAGGGTCAGAATTTGGCGTCTACAACATGAAAGCATGGATCCATCCTGCCTTGTATCAACGGTTCAGGCTGGTGGTGGTGGTGTCATAGTGTGGGGAATATTTTCTTGGCACTCTTTGGGCCCCTTGGTACCAATTGAGCATCGTTGCAACGCCACAGCCTACCTGAGTATTGTTGCTGACCATGTCCATCCCTTTATGACCACAATGTACCCAACTTCTGATGGCTACTTTCAGCAGGATAATGCGCCATGTCATAAAGCTGGAATCATCTCAGACTGGTTTCTTGAACATGACAATGAGTTCGCTGTACTCAAATGGCCTCCACAGTCACCAGATCTCAATCCAATAGAGCATCTTTGGGATGTGGTGGAACGGGAGATTCGCATCATGGATGTGCAGCCGACAAATCTGCGGCAACTGTGTGATGCCATCATGTCAATATGGACCAAACTCCCTGAGGAATGCTTCCAGCACCTTGTTGAATCTATGCCACGAAGAATTGAGGCAGTTCTGAAGGCAAAAGGGGGTCCAACCCGTTACTAGCATGGGGTACCTAATAAAGTGGCCGGTGAGTGTATAGCCTCTATATATCGTGATATCGTCCAGCCACTGAATATGACGTCAGTATCAAACATAGACAGAGATGAAAGATCTTTGATTGTGCCTAGATAAGCTATAGCCCATATTTATACGGACTAACGCAAACACAAAATAGGACACCTGATACTTTGAAAGAAAATAATACCTAATTTAAAAAAAATAATACCTCTCAGACTACATTTAACACTTTTAATGGCCTTAAATTTGACAATTTTGATTTATCACTTTTTAATACTTTTTAAAACCCCGCGGACACCCTGATTTAACATGTTACTGAATGAAATGACGACACGGGACAAGCTGTAGAACAGAATCTTTGGGGGTATTGATGGACTCGATCTAATCCATCCATTTTTTGATTATCGTTCTGAATCCGATCAGGATGTAGACTTCAACAAAAAAGCTTTTCGCTCAAAATGTCGCTTTTTTTCTTGAAACCTACCCATATTCAAGTGTTGATTAAAAAAATGTATAAAGCTAGAATAAATATTTTTTTCCCAAACGCTGGTGGGGAAAGAGTTTAAAAGTGTTTTAAAAATTCCTTATCCATTACAAACGACTGGAAAAGTCTTGCAATTCATTAAAAAGAGTGAGACCATTGAACAACATTCAGCTCTTAAAACTTCTGGAATCTTGAAATTGAAATATTCAGAAACTAGGCATGCCCATAGATTAAAATTGTAAAAAAAAAAGTCATTAGGCCTACATCAAATGTACCAGATTTTGCCAACAAGATGAGAACCACTGGTGTATACTGCACATCAGGCAAATCAAGTAAGTCATAATCCTGCACACACAATATATATTTGCTGCAATACTTCTGGCAATTTCCCATTTACGATTTTCTATTTCGGAAGCTTAAATTATTTACAATGTGACGTGATGTGTGTTTGCATGGGTAGTAAATGGGCTTTTTTTAAAATAAAACTTCACAGCCTATGCAATAGTAAGGCAACAAAAATAATTAAAATCAGTGCTAACCGACTAAAGAAAACAGAGAAAAGGGGGCTGTTGTCCTCCCTTTAGCCAAAGAGATCATAAAAATTCAACACCCACAATGCACTAAGGCCATTCCCTGCCATAATCTGCTATGCATACACCTGACCAGTCAAAAATCACCTTGCTTTAGTAGGAAATCTTAGTCATAATGGTGTGTCGACTTGTGTTACCGGGTGCAAGAATTCAAATAAGAGTAAACATTTAGTGGGAGTTATTTTCGGTTTCCAGTGAAAGATCCAGTGCATTGTAGGAAGCGAATTCCAGACACGTGAATACGTGGCAGAAAATCGGAAAAACCTCCATGTTTGTAGTCAACATTTTAAACTGGATGACATCGAACACTGTTTTAGGCAAAACAGAAAGACACTGCCGTTCTGTCAGTTCCTCTCAACCCCGGCAAAGTAAAACACTGTCGCGCACAGGTAAAAAAGACCTTGCCATAGTATTCCATTAGTACAAAAATGCTGTATACAATGTTGACAAAGTGCGATACAATTTTCAGTGAAAAACCTACTCTTGCAACAACAGTTTTGTTAATAACCCTCAGTCGATCTGGCTGTCTATGTACTTCTGCATTTTTGTATCCCTACTCAATCAATCTATAGTTTTCATAGAAGGAGCTGACAAAAGTCAGACGAATAACACGTTTTGCAACATCCAACAGACTTTTAAAGAAAAGTAAACCGGAATTTCAAGGCCCAAGTAACACAGAGAAAGAGTAAACATTCATTTACATACTTCTACTGACATTGTAACAATAGAAATTGGGTTCAAAATCGACTTTAGCGTGATTTTTACTAAAAATAAAATGAATGCGTTGGTCAAAGTTTCAATCATCTTCACTTTCACTAAACAGAAGAACACAAATAGTGTATTGACTCCAGCACAAGAAAATGTAACAAATTATATTAAATTCCTTTGCGATTCCTTAAACTACATGCGTCAATCTCAAAGTCAAAGTTTCCCCACTTCATCTTGTAAGTATGGATCATTCCGACTTGTAGGCACCAACACTGGAGAAAGAGTACAAGCAGGATAGTGGTATGCTATTCTTTAGGAAGTGTTCAACAATGCATGCTGACTTTGCCGTCACACTAAAAGTGAACCAATAGTGAGAGAGGACTGTGGGAAAGGCTAAGTGACTGCAGAGTTTTCTCATCCTGACAGAGACCAAGAAAGATTCTGCTGCCCCACACAATGAAAAGCTCCTTAAAAGAAAGACTATTGTACTTCCACTCAGTCTGTCAAGCTTCAGACAATAGCGCTCTGAGCACATAAAGTGACGCCTGTCACCCACGCATTGACCACATTGTCATTTGCCAGGGGAAAAGCCACAATATGTTAGTCTACAACACTTGGTTTACCAGAGCGAATAATAATGCGTATGGCCACAAGTGATGGGTGCTCTAATATAGCCACGTTACCAGTGTGCAAATTATACAGTGTTTAACAGACACTCAACGACAACAAAACTTGCTTTACTAGGAAACTAAGCAATAGCAAACCTGGATAAAGTCCACAAATGTCCAGGGAAGTAAGGAATCAAGCTGGCCAATGTCTTTGGAGAACCGGTTGAGGATTCTTCCTGAAATGAAAAGAGAAAAACCACTTAGCAAACATTAACGTAGACTCACTGTATTCTGGACACTTTGCACAGTAAAACGTCCTGTAAGATATCAACCCGCTGAAACATAAAGCTGATTGGCTCGTCTGTCTCTGGGGACATGCCTTCCACACATTTCAAAGTTTGATTGACACATTTCGGACAAATCATTTTAGACAAATCTTGCCGGGAGACGCAGTGTCCGGATTACCATGAGGACTCACGGTGTTCAAGACAGCTGAAAATGTCTACTCACTGTGTTTCGGACAGTTAAGGATTTATTTTTAATATAAAACGCATACATTTTAACAACTATAAGTTGGTAAAGTAATCATATTAACCTTCATAAGTTTGCTGTATAAGCGTCTATACACTCTTTTAATCGACATTTGCTCATTTGAGCATTATATTCTAACGTTATATTTAAGAATTTTAAATATTTACATTTTTTTAATGCATTAAATTACAAATATATGCAAATTGTAACTCATAATTATTTTATAAGACCATGAGAATGTTTTTTCATCATTTTCTAGTGGGTGATCGTGTTTTAAGAGCCGTTTTCTATGGAGGTATTCTCCCCTCGTACTATTGTCCAGCCGGAAAACCTTCCCCTCGTCATTTTCTGAACAGTCAATGGTGTACGTTAGAAACTCGATTTCTTTGAAACGACTGGCTCTGGAAACATAGGGTTGGTCGGAATCGAAAGAGGAGGAAGGCAAAGATGATGTATATATACTGTATATATATATATATATATATATATATATGAAGAGTTCAGATGCAAAAGCCTCTAAGTGCCATTTGAATTTTTCTTCTAGAATGATCATTTTTATCAAGCTTGTATATTTAAGTTCAGTAATTTCACTTAAATTGCAATGAGGATTACCTATTAATTGTCATTTAAGTGTAATTACTGAACTTGAATATATATGCTTGATAAAAATGATAGTTTTAGAAGAAAATTTCCAATGGCACTTAGAGGCTTTTGCATCTGAACTCTTCATATATTTATATATATATGCCGTGACCTGAAAGGGTTTATTTATAGATTTTTCGAGAAAAGTTTAAGTGTTCGGAATACCGTGACGTCCGGAAAACAGTGAGTCTACGTTATATTAACAACTTAGCTATTTAGCAACTGTTTCCAGAACATCTAATTAGCTAGACAGGACAGCATGAAGAAGGGGATATATATGTATATAAAGCCTCATTAATACAATGAAATTCTTGAATATAAAATCTAAGCATAATCTTCTATTGCCATTTCTTTAGAAACTGACAAATAGAATAATACAATAACACAATTGCTTGTTAATATTTGAATAAGCTTTGTCGAATCTTTGTCGGCACTCTTTTGTCATTGAACCAGTAATAGTAATGAAAGCACCACTAATTAAAATAATGCAACAAATCTTTGCCTAGTATGTATGCGCACTGTCAGCATTTCTACTTTTTATATTTTTATCAATAACAATCCCATAATGCCCTTTACTTATCTAACTGGTTATGATAATACTGGCCATTAAGGCCTTTAACCTACGCTTTGAATCACTGAAAGGATAATAAATGACAGATTAAACACAAATAATGCAAACAAAGGAGAGCTCAATCAACAATGGCACTATCCTGGATACCTATTTGTCATTTGTCAGAAATGTTTACAGCTAATTATGCTGAGATTAAAAGTTCCAAAGAACTGACAGACATAAAACACCCTCTAGTGCTAACCATTCTTTATAACTAGAGACCATAGATTATAAATGAAAACGATAAAGGCTAGAACGTAGAGACACAGTATACAGTAGTTGTGGCAATTAATCCACAACACAAGCTTATTCCAACCATAAATGTTTTTCTAAATGTGATTTCTATGAGAGTAATTGCGACTCATGTGTACATGCTGATAACAGGATCACGGAAAAGGGCTCCAACTGACTCTTCAGCAGTCATAAAAACTATCTATTAGACTTTTGAGACTTGTAAATGCTCTTTTACTCATGTTATCAACAGTAACACCCCGATAAGGAGACCACGATGACAGAACCCAGGTCAGCTGTTTGCTCAGGTGAGAAGAAACTACACAATACTGGTCATAGCAGGATATCACCAGTATCATTCTAACACACTGATGCACTTGTACATTGAATAAAATTAGCATGCTAGAATAGGATCATGTGACACTGAAGACTGGAGTAATGATGCTGAAAACTCAGCTTTGCATCACAGGAATAAACTACATTTTTAATATATGAAAATAGAAAGAATTTATTTTAAATTGTAATAATATTTCACAATATTACTGTTTTTATCTCTATTTCGGATAAAGGACCTATGGAATGTCTTCATAATGATAGTTGCTCCAACAAGGCAAGTTTTGATGGCATCTCCAAATAATTTCATTAATTACTGTACAGGTGAAATGTTAGTGCAATAAAAACCATCAGAGGTGCAATAAAAGGCTACAGTTCAGATTGACCTAATAATGCTTTATGACATCAATGCAGAGCAACATTTTCTATGAATAAGAGTAAGAGGAACAGCCAGTGAGAGCTGAAGGTTTGACTTCACACACTCAATCCAAACACTTCACACGCAACACAGCTAATGTACCTCACTGCATGAGCAAAGGCCTCAAACGCTGCCATTTACACAATACTCCAGAGCAAACATCGAAGACACAGCTTTACACTTTCCTCCTCCACTGAGGAAGTCTGGATATCTCTTTAAAACAGACAAAGTGCACCTCAAAGACTGTGACTGCTTCTAGATGAATGTCATCCTTTACCCAGAAGCCCTAAATTAAAGACATTTTTGGACAGTGCACAAAATAAGTGCAAAAACATTCAATAGTCACAATCCTTCCGAAAGGAAAACAAACACTAATAAATAAAAAGCTAAATTTACCATGGGATTACAGTAACATGTTTCCTTTGGAAATGTACCATGGTATTTTCATGGCACAAAAGAAAACTCAATAAGCAATTATGACACTTACAGATATATCACAAAGAACCATAGTAACTATTATTTTATAAAGAGGTATAGTGGTAATAACAAGGTGTTATTGGAGTACATATTGGAATTGTATCATTCAGTAGTTGGTATGTACATTTTTATGGATTTTCATAATTAAATGTCATTAAAACGAACAATTAATCATTAATATTAATAACACAAAATATGTGGAGGATTCCAAACTGTGTAGTCCTTTTAATTACTATACATTTACATAAAGCAAAAATTGAAAATAGACATAAAACTTTTGACCTGTTGATGATGAAATGTAAAGTTAAATTTAAAGTCAAAAGTAAACTACCATTCAAAAGTTTGGGGTTAGTTAATTAAACTTTTTTATATACTTTTATTCAAACAAGAATGCAATAAATTCTATTTTAATTAAAGGCTGTTCTTTTAAATAAGTAAACTTTATTTATATAGCACCTATCACAGATTGATCACAAACAATTTAAATAAAAGAACAATAAAACTGTCAGAGCTAAAATAAAACTTAAAGCAGCACTATGCAGGATTTTCGTTTTTGTGTGGTGTGGTCCGCCAGTGTGGTGAAGAGAGGAGTCCCAGCTTAGGACCCAAGCAATCCGATTGGTTCAAAGCTAGTTTTATGGGCAATTTTTTTTTTTTCTGTAGTAGTTTATTTTGAACATGTAAAAAACATAAAAATAAGAAATATACAAACATGCATTCATATATAAAAATAAAAATAATAGTTATATAAAGGTAATGTGCTTCTTGGCACAAACTTCCAAAATTATTCCGAAATAATAATAAATATAATCGCTAATCGCTTTAGTGCCTGGTTACAAATCAGAGAAAAACACTTTATTATAGACCTTATGTAGCCCTGCCCCTTTTCAGCATTGCGCTCGTTGTCTTTTGACTTTTGTCTATATTTTGACAGCGATCTTGCATAGGTATGAATAAACTGCTTGTAAAAAAAAAATTCCCATTCGACATTTGTTAAGACATCTGCTTTAGAATGCTTATGATAAACATTACAATGCTCATGATAACTTTTGTTAACTGTACAATAAGTAAATCCACTTCACCAGCTAATTAATCCGACAGCGATGCCGTAGAAATATACAGAACGACCGTGAAAACGGAAGTTCAAAGACAATATTCTAAAGATGACTGCGCACACGTTTCTCTGGTGCATAAGGTCCATAAAAAGACGTTTGAACTACGTTAAAACAAATCATTAATGTCTTTTAACTTATATGTTTAAAGTTCTCAACTGAAAAACTCTTAAAACTAAATTGCGTGACAATAAAAGTAGTATCTTAAAATTGTGCGGCCTTAGCGCAATGCAAATAAATGTATTACTTGATGGCATCAAACTGCTTTTATCTTTTATTTTTTATCTTATCTTGCACATTGCAGCGGGATTTTGCATCCAAGCTACACATAACGCCAAAACAGCTCACATTAGTTACAAGTTATCGCAAGAACAGATTTAGATCAGGCATACTAATGGGTTTCTAAGCTGGGACCCATCTCTTCAGTGGGACTCATCTCTTCACCACACCGGCTCAAAGTTGCAAGTTTGTTTTTTCCGCTCACAGGCAACAGGAGGGGGCGAGACGCTCAAAATTCAACCCGAAAATAGTCATATAACCACTGCAATAACTCTGAAGCTATTCAGTTAAGGTAAAAAAACTGCATAGTGCTGCTTTAAAACATAAAAGCCCAATCAATTAAAAGCTTGTCAAAATCAAAGTGTCTTCAGCTGCTTTTTAAAAGAATCTGAACTTGTCTGAGGAAGTGCATCACGTTTCCACAAAAACAAAGCAGCACATGTTTGTTTTATGTATTTACTGTACCATTGATAACAATAATCAGCAAATCAGCATATTCAAATGATTTCTGAAGGATCATGTGACACTGTGGCACCAGGGTACCACTCTACCACAGTATTTCTTCTGAGCCCAATATTATTGACAGATAATGGAGTGTGTAAGAGGGATTTAGTTAGTTTAACTGCACATCCGCAAAGGTAAGACTAAGAAAGAGGAAAGAAGGACATTTCACAGGATGTGCTGCCCTCTGTTGGTCACTGTCAACACTGCCTTTCAAACAGACACAGGAATATAACAACTATTTTTGAACTCACCAATAGGGTTGATGTCAAAGAAACGGACCGGGGTTTTCAGGATGCTGTTGAACATACGGCTGTGTAATGTCTCCGCTGATCTCACCAGACAGTTAAACATAATCAGACCACGCATGAAGCCGAAGATGATGGTGGCTCCTGTTAAGCCTGATGATGAAGAGAAGCAAAGACACACAATTTGGAGACATATGAAACATGTCTACATTTGTACTGTGGCTGACTTTGATCATGAGCATACCTGCATAGATGCCCAGATAGAAATCCAGGTTGAGGGTCTGAGTTGTGTTAGCGCCGTTTGTTAAAGTGATATTCGAGGAGTCCAGCTTCTCCTGCTCTGTGGCCCTATCAATCACAAAATAATAACATTACAGAAGCTAGTAACAACCAGAACATCACCACATCCACTCTGTATATCCAGCTATCAAGCACTACTTTAGGTTGTTTAACAAATTATCTGTGATTCATGTCTGGGGGCATTTTGATATCACTTAAATCTAAACATAACAGGAGGGTTAAGGCAAATAAATTGAAAGGTCATTTTAGGTGTTGAATTATTGAATTTTTAATTTTTGCCTACTTTGATTTAATTATTCTATACATTTATTAAGATACTTTTCAAACAATTTTAGAGTGACGCCACAAACAAGACTTCAAATTGAAAATGTGCACAAAAAAAGATATTTAATTGAATGAATATAACATATTGGCTATTGTTTTGAAAAATATATAATATAATTATATTTGTTTTCGAAAATCTTACCCATGTCATATTTATTTGATAACAAATACAGTAAAAGTTAAAATATATATTTTCCCATTTTAATCTATATTTTTTTAAGATGTAATGTACTCCATTACATAACATGTACTCCAGTCACATGATCCTTTATAAATCATTCCTACATACTGATTTTATGGTAAAGAAACATTTCTAGTGGGGAAAAAAAAATTAAATAACAATATTTTGTTAATGTAAAAGTCTTCAGTGCCACTGCCACTCTTGATCGATGTATTGCATATTGCGGGTGTGGGTGGGGCTTCAAATATGGTTGTGGACAACGAGGGGCCTTGAAGCCAAAAAGTTCCGATACACTGAGAGAATTTGCTGATTTCACATTTTAATAAATGGAAAAGTTGAGCTGCTTAACATTTTTGTGAAAACTGATGCATTTTTTCTGGATTCTTTGATGAATACAAAGTTGAAAAGAACAGTTTATTTGAAAAAGTAAAGACATTTCTAATGTTCCACAAGATTTCTATGACTTTTGATTGATTTAATGCTTCCTTGCTCAATAAATCTACATTTACTGTTTTAAAACTTTCTAACCCAAACTGTAGTGTAGTATGTGTGTGTGTAATGTACTTTTCAGTACATTAATGCGCTAAAAAAATGGTAGCTCAGCAGCAAAGAGCACTCACCAATATGAAAGCCACCAGTCTTGAAGGATGTAAAAAACCTATGGAGCAGAAAACCGCATTAGCATGAATCTCTATGTGCGAGCGATGGGTCTTTCAGTGTATAATTCAACCGCAGTAGCACTGCTATGCCTTTTACCTGTGCCAAAATGTTGAGGAGCACAACAAAAACCAACATGAAGGCGTTTGCTCCAGCTCGAAAATATTTCCAATACATGCGAAGACCAATAGTCCCCTCCGAGCGCGTCTCCTCGACCATGGTTTGCACATGATCCATCTACATATTACAAACAATTTTAATTGAAAATGTCTATGTTCATGATCAGACGCTAATTCAAATCCCACCAATCCACTAGATGAAGCAATCTGATCTGTAAATGTGAATGTACAGGGAAAAATCCTATTCCATATTCTATTCCTCACAATACTACCAGATGGTGGAGAAGTCAAAAGCACACCTACCGGCAGCTGGTCGGATTCATCTTTAACAGATTGAACGGATGAAGTTTGGGAACGACTGGAGTTCTGGGAGAGGGTCCGAATGCGGGGGGAGCGAGGAGCCTCTCCTTTTTCACTCCCACCCTCCTCTTCCTCATCCTTCTTCAGCAGAGAGGTGAAATCTACTCCCGACTGCTGGAGCTCAGAGTATGTGCCGCTTGCCACCATGTGTCCCTGAGAGAGATCAAATGATTACATTTCGGCTCATTTATTCACAGACGGTGGAACGCAAATTGAATGAAATGGCTCACCTCCTTCAAAACCAGGATCTGATCTGCAGCCTTCAGGAACTGCAGCTGATGAGTAACCAAGATCCTGGGCTTCTCCTTTAGAATACCACAAATACAACTGCAAGGACAATCATTGCTATTAATAATTCACCTCAAAGAAATATTAACATGACAGTGAAAACAATAACAATACTCTTGGTTCAAAAGTTTGAGGTTGGTAAGATTTGTTAATGTTTTTGAAAGAAGTCTCTTATGGCTGAATTTATTTGATCTAAAATATGGTAAAAATTAGCCTGGCTAACGCCACACCACGTATCATTGACTCGTATTTGAGGCGTGGATTATGAATGCCCGGAGCCATATTATTGGGTGCTACGAATGTACGAATCAAATGCACCAATCGGTTCAATGATACCAGATGACGTATGTAGAGCGACAGAAAACTAGACAAGGAAAAAGACGATGGGGCAGAGATTTAACGAAGCCTGTCTCTTTTACACGCCAGGTGTGGCTGCAGGTTTGGGTAAATAAAAGCAGGTCTCTAATAGGGGCCGGGTCTGTTTTTTAGTTTCGGGTTGTTAATTTATTGTTGTGAACTAAAGAAACACTTCAGAGTTGGACACGTCTGCGAAGAACTGATGAGCTGCATGCTAATATGAGCAGTTGACTCGAAAGGAGGAGCAAAATTAGTTATTTTTAATGGTTTCTTTTGGTTTAGGTAAAAAAGGTGAGTGATTAAGACTAATTTATTCACTTTATATGCTTTAGGCATGTAAAACATCCACGTTTCACATAATTAGTGTATACATGATATCATTGTGTGATTACATAGACAAACTGGTGAATCGTTTTTTTTGAGCCTATTCATTGAAACGAACCGTCCAAAAGATCCAGTTCAAGGAAAAGAATCAGACTTCCCATCACTAGTGTCATATGAACTACTTTCATGAAGCTTTTATGGTTTATTTGGCCCTTTATGGAGTTTGACCACCCCTAAACACTAAAAGCTCTTATTGTATGGAAAAGAACAGGGTGAAGAGCAACAGAAAAATGCAACAGGATCGGCGAAGAGCAAAGACTTACTGTTCAAACAGGTGTCTGCCCACTTCAGAATCTACTGCACTCAATGGATCATCCAACAGGTAAATGTCAGCATCCTGATACACAGCTCTAAAACCCACAGACAGTAACAGGTCTACATAAAAATCTAACAAAACAGCTACAAAATTTACACTTCCTATTAGCAAATATATGTCAGTTTGTTTATTTAGACAGGACTTGATTTTTTCCCACTATTTTATACATCTTACAAAATGTTATTGGTTACATTAAATGATCAGTATGTCCAAGATGCAGTCTTCTGAATATACATTATGCATTATATACATTATATATATTTCTTTGCTCACACTAATGTATCCGTAAAGGTTAGAAAGGGGCTATTGTTTAATTGTATTACTGAATAATGTTTGAGTTAACAGGTTGAGATACCTGGCCAGGTTGACTCGAGCTTTCTGCCCTCCACTGAGAGTTGCTCCTCGGTCTCCGATCACAGTCAAATCCCCATCGGGAAGCAGCTCCATGTCCTATACGACACACAGAGAACTACACTTTCAGTATACTACAGTTTACTTATAATAACTTTAGCTTTATGCTGGTGTAGATGTCAAATTAAAGTTTATATAGGTTTGGAGTGAGCTACAAATACTAAAACTAGTGCTGTCAATTTAAAGTTTATATAGGTTTGGAGTGAGCAACAAATACTAAAAGTAGAGCTGTCAAATTAATGTGATATTTGAAGGAAATACTGTTTTTTTATGCACTTAAATAACCCAGATACATAAATAGAAAATTACACAAAAAAGGCAAAATACAAAACAACAGCCAAATACATAACACCTACATGTGTACATAGACCAACAACAACAACAACAAAAAACTATTAAATTGCTTTCTTCTAACATAAAAGTGTAAGGTTCTTCAGGGGCTCTCAGCAAAAACACTACTTTTCTACTTTTCGAATGAATGAATAACTTTATTCAGTAAAGCTGCATTAAATTGATTGAAAGTAAGTGTAAATACATGTATGATGTCACAAAATAGATCCAAATAAATGGTGAACTTTCTACTCAAAGAATCCTAAACAAATATGTACCAGTGTCTACAAATATTTGTTTTTTTTTTTATAAAAATTTGATTTAAATAAAATGTACATAATGTATAAAATGTATATCATGTAATGTATAATATATATATATATATATGTTTATAACACATTCAAACGTTGTACAGAGCCCAAACTTTAAATGGTAGTGTAGAAAGTGTGTACTTAATTATTACAATTAAATAATCAGCGTATGTATTTAATTCATTTGCCAATCCTGATTAAAACAAAGAATAAAGAACCTAACTGAGAATTTAATCTGGAAGTAGATGGATAAGATCAGGACGGCAAGAGTGTGATGGACGAATAACTAATAAGCGTCTCACCCTTTTGAGTGCACAGGCTTTGAGGACCCTCTCATATCGCTGGGGCTGCAGCTCCTTTCCGAAGAGTATGTTGCTCCGAATGGTCCCTGGAAAAACCCAAGGCTGCTGTGAGGCATACGTCAGCTCACCTTTGACCTTTATAACACCCTTTTCTGCAGGAAGCTCTCCCAGAACAGAGCTGAGGAGAGAGGACTGCAGGATACAGGTCATGATTAGTAACTAATAACACATGATCATTATTTTAGGAAATTTTTAATTATTGTGACTGACCTTTCCAGCCCCCACAGGACCAATAACAGCCAGAAGTTGACCTGGCTTCACAGTAAAAGACAGATTTTGTAATGTTGGAGCATCCAGAGTCTGTCAAGTAGAAAGGCGAAAATATATTAGTCTTAACATGCCTAGGGGGAAAAGTGAAACCCTTTGTTACAACAAATTTCAATTAAAGCTGCAAGCAGCGATGCACCCGTGCTGCCGCCACCCGCCGGTTTTAGGAAGACAGAGCACGGTGGGCAGTATCTAATGATAATAAAATATAGGACGACTATGTCAAAGCATTTGTATTTGCCACACTTCCTGTTACCAGCAGGTGGCGCTATTGCTATAACCAAATATGAGCATGGTCATGTGTTCGGGACAGGACTCTTATCAAACATGTGAAGTTTGAGGCAGATCGGACATTGTATGCCTGACTTACTGCAGGCCGTCTGTGGTTGTCTACCAATATCGAAACTGCAAGCAATATTGAACTATATGACATATTCATGCACAAATCACCAAAAGGCTGAAATTGGGTGTACATTTGCCAGGCCGCCAAGGGAACACCCTTCGACGAATACTCAAGATCTTCACAATTTAATGTCGCAAAGGCCTTAAGATTACACTCCCCAAATTTAAAGAGGATCAGATCAAAACTGTAGGAGGAGTTTGTCAAAGTACAACATCAGAAAATGATGAAAAATGCACAAAATCTAAGAGGAAGTTCAAAATAGTTGACTTCCTGTTGTGTTGCTCCAAGAGACTTTTTTGTAGGTATTGTGTCATTACATGCATGTACCATATTTCATACCTGTACGTGAAACGTAGAGCCGGGGCAAAATTTGGGGGCAATAATTTAAAGAATTTCTTTTGAAATTATTATTTAACAAAGTATTTTGACCAAAAATGCAACAAATCAGCATATAAGAATTAATTTACTGAAGACTGGAGTAATGATGCTGAAAATTCAGCTTTACCATTAAAGGAATAAATTACATTTTAAATATATTAAACAGAAAACAGTCATTTTATATTGTAATAATATTTCACAATTTTACTGCTGTACTTTTTTTTATCAAATAAATGCAACTTTGGTGAGCAGAAGAGACTTCTTTTTAAAAAACATTAGAAAAATCATACTAAATAACTTAATAGGAATGCCTATTAACTAAACTAACCTAACCTAAACTAACTTTAGGGATGCGTGAGACACTACTGCATGCTTTTGACACTTCGCTTTTTGGATCAAGATTAAACTTCCACTGCTTGATTGGGCAATATATCAGCTTGTAGTTCTACATTTCCAAAAGTATAACTACGGGGAAGGTGTGTGTGTGCTTTATATATTTATATACACTGAACTCACCTTGTCCCAGTAGCACATGAGATCCTGAATCTCCACAGATGCCTCTTTCTTCTCCTCCTGAGAAAGGGGGGTGTTGGTTCTCACAAGCTCATCGAGCAAGAGGAACTTCTGCACGAGAAAGAAAAACCACAGACACTTATGATGTATGAACACAAGCTCATAAAAAATACGACTGCTGTAATAACACTGACAAGTCACAGTCTTCAGGAGTTTCTGTGGTTAACACAAATTAAGATTGTCCAGCAAGCAGAAGAAATTAGTACAGTGTGTTCAATTCACAAAATAATATCAATATAATCAGCTTTTTCTAAACGGACACTCCATGGTTACAAAATCTGCACGTTCATGTTGGACTTATGCAACAGTAGCTGCGTCAGTGGGAACTTTAGAATACATCTAAAATTAACCCTGAAAATGATACCTACTGTACAAGCACAACCAGAGGAGACAGAGATTTATATGCTATTACTTGTGGCAAATAGTCTTAACATTTCATTTATTTGTTATTTGTATTGAAAGTTGTACATGTGTGCTACATAAGTTCTGCTCATTTCTTTGTGCAAGATTGGGTTGGAAATATAGACACAAGAATCTATCTTTTAGTCTATGCTGGTTTTAGGTGTACTACTATGGGTGTATAAGTATATGGTGTACACGAACTGAGGCACCGGTAAGGACATTAAGGACACTGGATGACTACACATTTGGACCCTGATGGTGACAAGACATCACTACTTGTATTTATGAACAGCAGAACGGATCTTTTTCTAGCATGTTTTTATGTTAAATATTTTGATTGCTACATATACCTGTAACATCTTCAGCTTAGATTAATTATAAATGTTAGCTAGTTTATGCTAAGTAACTGTCTGGCCATGTATGTTTATGCTGAAATATAATTAAATAACATTTTTTTTAGTATGTGTTATTATGTGTAGTGATTTGCATCACGTGATATACATTTTGCGCTTCAAAACTTCTGGTAAGGGAACATAGTGAGCAACGATACTCCCTGGTTTTCACAGTGCATTGTGGGACTTGTTAGGGAGTGAACATTTTAGTGGACTGTAAGGATTTTGCAATTGATACAGCTCTTAAAATGGCCGACTCCCTGATCAGTGCTGATCTACTGAACTAGGGAGCTGATTGAGACGCATTATTTGTAGCGCAGATTATTTGTAAGGAGCGATTTAGAGAGACTGATTCTTCTGTAATGTATATATTATGAGAAAATTTTAACCTTTTTTTTACCTAATGCATGTAAACCTGTTGTAGGAGACCTCCAAAACAAACTTAAATTGATACTTCACCTCTGGAAAGGTGAACGTGTATTTAAAATGGGTCATTTATGTAGAAGAAATATGAAATTATTTTGAATTTGGAGCTTTCTAGAGTGAGAAAAGCCAGTGTTTTTTTTACACTACAAAAATGTATTTTTGGCTTATGTGGACGAAAGACAACAACTCCCAGAATGCACTTGCTTCGCCGCCCTAGGAGGCTACGCCTACCACTAACAGAGCGCAGTAGTTAAACAACAAGTTTAGGCTACTAGTGAGTCTCCGCGATGAGTCTGCCTGAAAATGTGCATCAATATCGGCCAAAATGTCCGTGATTCGGCTTTTGCTTTCTACAGTCGCCATTCATTATGTTTACTGTGGCGAGCAGGACAAGTGAGGGCCGCGGGAGAACGGCGCATAATTATTGATGAGCGACACCTGTGAGACGCACCGGTCTCGAATCTCTCACAGAGGAGCGGGAATATTCGTAGCAATGTTAAAACGCACATCAACCGATCACTTGTTTAGCGTTCATGTAAACACTACATTCAGATTCACCAATCGGAAAGAATTCAGTTAGATTGAAACAAAAACTGTGCATGTAAATAATGAATGGCGAATGCAGAAAGCAAAAGCTGAATCCCGGACATCGACGACGGACATGTCCAGGAAAAAGAGGACGGTAACCCCTACTACTCGGCTTTCTCCACAGAACAAGAGCCTGCTAGCTTAGCTTCCAAACAAAGATGGCTGACACTATGTGTTTATTCTGTGAGTGAGATCGCCCTCTATGGGCGGGTTGAGAACATGCGGGACAGACCCTACTACTGACTGTAGTCTTTAGCCAAAAAATCCTCAGATGATGCAAAATGATGATTTTTGCGTCATCGGAGGATTTTTTCCAGACAAAAAAATTACTTAAATCTCTTGTCTCAGGGGGATATGAGGGTGGAAAGCATAATTCGGTAATTCGAAAATACTACACGTTTTCTACTAATACAAAGCTTAATCCTAAATCCAGAAGAATCCCTTTAAGAGCCTTAAAATAGCATAATAGTGGTGCTTTAAAATTGAACCAAATCTTGTGTCAATGCCCAGGCCCTACAAGTTTTTATTTGGTTTTGCCTAATTTTTTGCCATCAATACATTAATCTTGCAATACACCTTCCTTGACACCATGTTGCATGTTAGTGGCATCCATTTATCAACTTGGAAAATTACATTTTTGATTAAATTTGTCAAATCTCAAGCATAAAATAATAGTCATAAAAGAGATGATAAACACATTGCATTGTGGGATACAATATTGTGTAAAATGCTCTAGTTTTCCTTTTCGAGATTGTAATAATTTCCATGACTTTCCCAGAAACAGTTTTGCTAATGATAGAGGTTGTACCTTGATCCTCCGGATGCTGATGGCAGTCTCAGACACTTTCTCGATAGCAGAGGGGAAGAACAGAGTAACGGTGAGGCGGACGGCACTGTAAAGCGACACGGCCACAAACACACGACTGGCAGAGATGGTGTTGCCCACTAGCACGTACACGGTGAAGGTCACAAACAGGATGATTTTATTCGCCGTGAAGAACGAGGCCATGTTCAGCCCACGGAGGTAAGAGCTATTCATGATTTTTGAGATCTCCTTCCTATAAGAAACGAAAAAAATAAGAGCTTTATCCACTCATGCCCAACAATCAAAAATATATTTTGTCCTAGAGCGGGACGGCCCTGCATGGTGCTTCACAAGGTCGGTTTGCACAGTAAAAATTCATTCGGTCTTTAAAAAGACAGATCAAATGCAGAACCACAGATAAGATTACAAGAAGCATAGCTTGTGGGACTGAAAGGTTAAAGCTTATCCGAGACGTCATGGCTTCTAAATGTAATACACATTATTAAACACTTTTAGTCAAGTTTTTGACATGCTGTCATTTACTGAGCCACGTTATGAAAGAACGTGAACAACCGGTTCTAGCGATGTGATGTTTTGGTATTGGATTGTGTATGCTGTGTATTCTCTTCTATTATCAGTTTCATATTCATGTCAACTACTGCCAAGGCAGAACAAGAGTCTTAGGAGACTTTTGCTGAGAAAGTTGGTTAAACTGGTAAAACCATTTATATAGTGTCACATGAATAACAACAAATCCAGTTTAGTTTTCCTTGATTGACCTAAGATTTTACAGACCTTCAAAAGAAATAATCAAAGCTCATAAATGGCTGTGTGCTGGCTTCTGCTGACCCATGTTAGGGCCAGAGGCAGTATAATAAGACTAAATAAGCCCACAGTATATAATTTACCTTCGTACATCAGTAACCAGCGCTGCAAATGGCTTCTCCCAGGCGTACATCTTAATTATACGTATACCAGATACCACCTCATTCATAGTGCGTATCCTATTGTCAGTTAAAGCTGCGGTCTTACTCCTGTGAGAGAGAGAGAAACAGACAGTGTGAGACAGAGAGAAAGAAAATGTTTTTGGGCTATATTCTAAACATAAAGGGTGATACTGCAAAATAAACTTCTTAAAATTAGGTTTCATCTTTGTTAAAACACATTGCACAACCTAGAATTGGATCTGACCATGGCCTTGCTCAACATTGAAATTGATTTTTTATATTGTGTGAAATGTGTGCAGGAACATTTTTACAAGGAAATGAAAAAGTTGGATAAGCTTTGGACTTGCTTAACTTCTAAAAATACGAGAGATTCTGAATTTAAATATTTAAATAATAATGATTAAGGTTTCAGATTATGATGTGAAAATGTTCATACTGTCAGTCAGAAACTCTGAAATATTCCACCTTTTATCTCTCAAGTATTTATCATAATATTATGCATGTATTATCTTTCCTTTAAAATCATATTACGTGACACAAAAGTTCCTCTAACTCAAGAATCATATGGAGTAGAAACCTGAACTCAGACCTCACGTAGAAAGAGTGCATAACCCCAGGAGGAAAGAGCATGTGGTTTAATGTGTGACACTGACTCATCATATTTGAGCACTGTAGTGAGAAAAAAGTTCTTTGTGCTTTTAATAATTTCCAGATAACGTAAATCTGTGCTTGTGTGAAAGATTAACATCGAAACTAATTTTTGAAAAACTAAAATAAATTACAGCTCATTCAAATTTAAAGGGCCCAGTTTTGCAGATGTTTTTAAGAGATAATTAATGTGTTTTACATACGATTCTGATGTGTACATGACACTACATCTTGTGACTGTGATTAAACCTTTCAATTTCTCACGATTCCTTTTTTTCTGATCCGATTAAAAAAAAGATTCTCTGTCAGGAGTAATCCTGAGATTGTACCTGTACTTGGAAAACAGTTTCCCAAACATGGTCTGAAGTGGCATAAGAAAGAGCAAAACTGCCATGCCTGCAAGGCATGATGGTCCAATCTCTTGCCAAAGCAGACCAATCACAGCTGCGGCTTGAAGAGGTCCTACCCACAGGAAGTGCAGAAAAATAGTCACCTGGGAATACAGACATAAACAAAACAGCACACAATTATTTCATTATCAAAAAAAAGTACTATTTTATTACCATGGGGTTTTGATGTGGCACTATAGCAACACCATGTTTGTTTTGGGGCATTTACCATTCAAAGATTTTAAACATTTATTATTACTCCAGTCTTCTGTGTAACCATCCTTCATAAATCATTCAAATATTTTGTTTTGATGCTTAATTTTAACAATCTTGAAAACAATTGTGCTAATACTATTTGTAATAATATTTGTGGAAATAGTGATGCATTTTTTTCAGGATTATTTGATTAATAAAGTTTTTAAAAACAGCATTTATATAGAACCTTTTTAGTACATTTTCAAATATCTTTACTGTCACTTTTGATCAATTTAATGCAGCCTTGCTAAATAAAAGTATTTTTTTTATATATACTAAAAAAATTATATATATATATATATATATATATATATATATATATATATATATATGAAGAGTTCAGATGCAAAAGCCTCTAAGTGACATTTGAAATTTTCTTCTAGAATGATCATTTTTATCAAGCTCGTATTTTTAAGTTCAGTAATTTCACTTAAATGGCAATGAAGATTACCTATTAATTGTCATTTAAGTGAAATTACTGAACTTAAATATACGAGCTTGATAAAAATTATCATTCTAGAAGAAAATTTCAAATGGCACTTAGAGGCTTTTGCATCTGAACTCTTCCTATATATATATATATATATATATATATAAATTATATATTATATATATTTCCCCCCCAAAAGAAACATTCATTCTGGATGCCATAATAAAATGCATCAGTGTTAATTTATTTAAGCTTTTAAAGATTGGCACACAATGACGCTTACATGTCATGTTCATATGGAAATAATTTAGTGTAATAGTTGGAAATACACAATGTACTGCATTTGAAGTACTTTATTTTAAACAGCCCAAGAGATTATTTTAGAATCAACAAAAGGAGCTTGAACTTCAAAAGAGCTAACTTTGGCTAACACGGCCTGAACAAAAACAGCACTTCCTGTAATTCTTCATTGAACCCCTCTGATGTCTGCTGGTGAATACAGGAGAAACGCCTCAATGGACAAATTTAAAGCAATGACATTCCTACTTTGATTAGACAGAATAACTGCTCAGCAAGAACGTACATGGTTAAAAAATATGTTGTGTGGTTTACCGAGCTTTATTAGATCTGTAAAATAATGTTGCATGCCACAAAGCCAACATTTTACATAACTGTCCATCACATAATGTTGAGACATGATAACTTATCTGAGGGAAACTCCACTTAATTGGCGAGTTATGATATCAGAAACCACAATGAATAAGTACAGTTTAAAACTGTTCAACTAATCATTTTAATTTCCCAATGATCTGGAGCCTGGCTGTAAATGCACAAAAGGTTGAGACTATTTTTTTATTTCCCCTAGTCCTCTGAACGCTGGCCAATCTGTTACCCACCCGGTAACACAAAGCCCTTTAACTGGAAATTAAACAATTCCCTGACTAAACATGTGCCAAGTCCAATTCTTATAAATAAATACACTCATAAAGACCTGCTTCAAAAACAGGAAATGGACAACCTGTGACCATAACACTTAAGAGGAAGACAAAGAAGTTATGGAAATTTCCTACCTCATCAAACTTGTTGACGTCATTCGACAAAAGGTTAACAATCTGCCCTGTGGTGGTCTGGCCCATAGCTGTGGCGCTAAGGCACAGCGCCTGCAAGAAGAAAAGATTCCAGAGGTTTGTAGGAGAAATTGTGATAAGGAATTAGCCTCAGTTCAGCCAAAAAAAACAAAAAAAAAACTAATAATAATAAAATAATTTGTATCGCTTACATCTACAGACATATCATTTAAGATGTGATGCACTCACAAAATAAAAGTACAAAGGAGTTTATTGGACCGTTCTTTGAAATTGGTACTACCATTTGATACCAACACTGGTACTACCTTGGCAACACTTCAGCACTTTGTTTTTGGAATGCTTTTAATTTTTCAAAAGAAAATCTTACCTTCCTGTAGATCATGTGACACATTGCAATGCGGATTTTCATTCCAGCTCTTAGGACGTGGTAAAAGTAGAGGTGGTGGAGTAATGCCAGAAACAGAGTGGATAGAGAGACACCTGCTGCAAATCCATAGGCTTTGTATAAAGCTGGCATGTCCTCGGGGTCATAGTTCTCAAAATACCGAATGAGTTGTCCCAAAAACACTGGTTGGATCACCTTGATCACCTCCTATAATGTGGAAGAGAATAACATCAGATAATAACAATGTAAAATAATTGATATTTTGTCCTGTTCTACATGCGTACAGTATAGGGCTCTATGAAATCTGTATATTTCCCTCTATACACTTTTTTTATTGCATGCTATTGTGTGAACACAAAATTACTGGAATGCATAGTTGATTTAAAAAAAAATTGGATGACAAGTAATTTCCTAGTACTTGATTTTGAAAAAAATCTAATTATTGGACCAAAAACCAAGGGGGTAATCCATCGACCGGAAGTTGAAGCCTCGCGGGAGCTGCCATCTTGTAGCAGAACTTCACTTGTGTTAGCATTCCGATTGACTCCCATTCATTTTGGCGTCACGTTGACAGCGAATAACTTTACATCTGAGGCGTTTGAAGACCCCATTTGTCCTTTATTTATTTCTAAAGAAACGCAACAATGTATAAAATGCTCCATTACCTTGTAGCTTATGTTATGGCCCCGTAGAAGCAGTTTTAGTGAAAGTAGGCTAACGTTTGCGTCATAACCAAGCGACTCTCTGTTGCACAGTAGAGAGATCACCGTATGGACAGGAGAAGAAGCTCGAGGGCAATCGGGGAAACGTGGAGGCAAAATGACAAAATAATTAACCAGAACACCTAGCAAAAGTGTCTCCTGCTCCAAGCTAATGGACAGCTCCTATTCACACTCTCCGCCTCTGCAAGTTTCAGAAGGGAATGATTCAGATTTCACACGCCACAGCCACTAGAAGACAGTGACATCCATTTTATGACTGGATTCTGTTTTTTCTGAATCATGGAAATCATAGGGGCTAGGGAAGGGCGATATGACCAAAATCTTATATCACGATGAGAGTAAATTTATTTAATGATAACGATATATTTATATGAAGAGCTCTTTTCCAAAACGCTATAAATCCATTTCAATAGTTTTCAGGAAAACTACATTTTTTACCTAGACCCACACATTTTGTGAATATTCAAATTATCCTGTTTAAATGTTTTATTGGTTCAGTCTGAACATTTTGAACAATAATTATTAAATCAAACAACAATATTGTTAATGATAATTTAAAAGTTAATTTTATTTTTTTCCAAAACGCTATAAATCCATCCATTTTTTGTATCATTTTTAGTAAAGTCATTTTTAGTAAAGAGTCAAACCTCAAACAAATAGTACCAATTTCAACATATGCATGAAAAAAAACGAATTATTAAAAATGATAAATATGAGAACGATATTCAAAAAAGGGATGGGCACCCCTCCAGCACATGCACACACACACAGGCTACATAACATGTGAGCAAAGCGGAGCAGCATGACGCTTAAATATAAGTTTAAAAAAAAATAAATAAATAAACATAAAATATACGTTTCACATTTGTTTTTAATAATATTACATTACTTATTTTTATTATTTCATCTATGTTAAGTAGGCTATGAAAAGGGAACCGCATGAGATGAGTAAGATAGGATCAAAATTCAAAAGCTGCCCAATATCGGAAAATATTTGGAGTGCGTCAGACATGATTTTGACCACTAAAGTTTTGTTTTGTAGAAAGCTTGTAAATTTCGTTTCATATAAATTGTATCTTCATTTTAATAAATGTTTCATCGACAAATTGACTGGATTAATACATTAGAAGTAAATATCAGACAATATAATCAGGACACAGAGGCGCGCAGGTGAACCGGAGCGCGTCTCAAAATATGAACCGAAACACTGCGATGCTTGCCTCACACAGGCCTGAGAACTAAGCTACAGAAAGCTTTAAATATATACTTTTAAACAAAACAATTAAAAACTAAAATAAATTGGCAACTCTCTGCGTATACGTAGGCTAATTCGAAGTATGCGTTTCTCTCTATAGGCCTATGCGCGTTCACTGCGAAGATGGCGAATAAGCATCATCAACTTTATCTTTGTTGCTGACACTGACAGAAAACACTAGTTTATTAATAAACAATTCAAATGTTTCATGCATAATCATTACTTTTGCCGGTTCTTTGTGGCAAGCTTTATGCATACCCCAGCTGGCATTTTAACGTTGATTCACCGGTGAAACAACGTCAGGGACCAAGGTTGGATCAACATTGGATTATGTTTCGATTTTGCAAATCTAATCAACGTTGATTTTGCAACGTTGTTTCACCGTTGACATCATGAATGTTGTTTCACTGTTGATGTCGCGACGTTGTTTCACGATCTCTCCTTTCAATATTGGTGAGTAAAAGTTGTATGTCGAAGTTAAACCAACATTTAATTATGCTTCGGTTTTGCAAATTGAATCAACGTTGCTATCGTGATATTGTTTCAGTCTTACCTTTCAACATGGGAGAATACAATTATACATTAAATTACAACGTAGTTTGAATACACGATCATAACAATGCTAACTGATTTAGTGATTAACTGTACATACTGTAGTCTACACTAAAACATTGTTTATGTCAAATGACTGACAGCAATGGCTTGAAATGCGGAATAGGCTATTAAAAACGCTCATATGGTTTCTCTCCCATTTAATTAAATCAATATATGTGATTACTGATAATACAAATGGCTTAAATGATCTACTAGCTACTAGTCGACTAGAAAACTAGGACTCATTTTGAGGAATAAATGAACATAATAAACCTCTGTTCAGAGTGCCGCCGTGCTGGATTGTGTAGAGCGCTCATTGAATTTGAGGATTTATCGTGTTTAGGCTAAAAACAGGGCTGGCGCTTATTGCGGCTTGGAAAGAAACTGTATCTTGCAGTACATTTTAAACAAGGAAATATAGCGATTTGGCATGAAACGTTGATGGTGCAGTGAAAGGGTTCTGTCCACAGCAGAATGACACGACAAACTCATTTTTTTTTTAAATGGCGTTTATCGCTTTTTGGAAAAGAGCTCTTCATATATCATTCACACAATATAGTCATTTTTGCCTTAAAGGGTTAGTTCACCCAAAAATGAAAATTCTGTCAGTATTTACTCACCCTCATGTTGTTCCAGCCCCGTAAGACCTTCGTTCATCTTCGGAACACAAATTAAGATATTTAAGATATTAAGATCGCTCCTGCATACTAGTCCATAGGCTTCTTGAGGGACTGGCTCTTGCTGTCCTCGAAAAGTCATTAAAGACATCGTTAAAATAGTCCAAGTGACTACAGGGGCTCAATCTTAAGTTTATCAAACGACGAGAACACTTTTGTCCGCAAAAAAACAACAAAAATAACGACTTTATTTCAACTATTCGTTTATTTCTCCCTCTGCGCGAGTCAGGTTACTAGTTTAATAGCGTAAGCTTCTGTTATTGTACGTCACACGCATCACACACATGACCAGCGTCGGCCAATAGTGAGCCTACGTGTGACGTAGCTCTACGCTATTACACTACGTTAACTGACTACAGGCTCATGGAGAAGGAAGTGAATAGTTGAAATAAAGTCGTTATTTTTGTTGTTTTTTTGCGCACAAAAGTGTTCTCGTCGTTTGATAAACTTAAGATTGAGCCCCTGTAGTCACTTGGACTATTTTAACGATGTCTTTAATGACTTTTCGGGGACAGCAAGAGCCAGTCCCTCAAGAAGCCTATGGACTGTATGCAGGAGCGATCTTAATATATTAAATATCTTAATTTGTGTTCCGAAGATGAACGAAGGTCTTACGGGGTTGGAACAACATGAGGGTGAGTAAATACTGACAGAATTTTCATTTTTGGGTGAACTAACCCTTTAAATAAACTTATATCAAAATGTATGATACCATTGAAATTTCATAATTCTCATCACTAATTTTGACGTCACAAAAAACAAATACTACCAAGTAAAACAAAACTTAAGCAAACAGACTGATAAAATAAGACCAAAGAATCTAATTACACGCAATAGGGAAAAACCCTGGATGTCTGATCACTCTTTCTTGGATCTCATGGTTGTGCTTCAACTCAATCTTCTATAAACACTCTTAAAACTGACTCCTGTGTGATGCACTTCAGGTGACTCGCGGCAAGACGGTGAATCATCAACTGAATTTATAAGATGTGATGACTTGGTTTAAAAATTAAACTAAATGTAGTCTAAATACATACCAGACTAGTAGTTAACTAGAGGGGGGGGGGGGGTTACTGCCTTTACATTGTGTACCATTTACAAAGAGAACATCATCCAAAGTCCCAGAACAGAACGTACCTCTATAAGAGTGAAGACTCCCAGTACTGCATAAGATTTCCAGTAGCACCTGATAATGGCTTTGGTAAGTTTGGGTGTCCTGAGTTCTTTGGTTGCTTTCTCCACTTCTTGGTCCCAGCAGCTGTTGAAAAAGAAAAAGATGAGGAAGGCTAAATTAACAACGCTGACAAAGAGAGAGAGAGGATGTCATAAAACAATCTGAGGATTATAAATCTCCTTTATTACCTACATTGTGTGATCTCACATATAATAACGATATGATTACTTCAACATATGAACAGTAAACTTGTTCACTCCTTGTCCACAAAATAATTTAACTATGAAGACATTTGTAACATTAAAAATCTTAATTCTTTATGACTTGTCAGCTTGATAGAATTTTTTTTAGACCAATCAAGGTCCAGTCCAGGACCCCAAGGGCCACCCGGTGAACAGGTAACATAAGATGGGTATGTACGCAACATGATATATGTGTACATAGAGCATACAGTCCATATGAAAAACAGCATGAGCAACATTCAAAGCACATAAGAAACAAAACCGGAGCAGAAACTACGGCATTTCTAGCCAAATCGGGGAAAACTACTAAAGCTTCTTCAAAACTGCTGAGACTCTTCAGTTGATGTTTTCCAGCAGCAACGTCCGGCAGTAAATTCTCCATCTGCAAATAACAGTTTACTTCAAGGCAGAACATTTGTGTTTACACCACGGCCCCATCGCTCTCCATGCTGCTGATCGCAATAAAAGCTTCACTAATTAGTGTCATAGCCCAGAGCTCTGTGCTAAACGAACAAGAAATGATCCATTTTAAAGTGCATGATTAGAGGCTAGAGAAACGCTGTGTGGAGGTGCTTTTTAATGAACGACGGGATTGTCTTCATCTTCATTCATTTCGCTTTCACGGCTGGAGAATATGATTATATGGGAATTTTGTGGCAGACAGCAGATTATCTGTGGTTTTGACTATTGTGCAAAGGGTCAGCGAATCCTTCATCTGCTTATCTGTTCTTGCATAATAAAAACTTAAGGTGAAGAAAAACCTTCACTAAAATGATAGATTAATCTAACATAATTAGATTTAAAAACAAAAACATGATATATGTGTATTATTTGCTGTGTGAAAAATTAGTATCAAGACTAAAAAATAACAAATACAGCCATGAAATCTTGGATAGCACAGTAAGAAACATCCATGAAAACAGAAGTAAGCCGTTTTACTTCTGTAATGTGACATTTCTGAATGAAACCGGATATTCAATGAGCAAAAAAAAAAAAAAAATGTATAAGATAAAACATGACATTGGATAAGTAAAAGGGAATTTAATTTACCTGATGGTTCAATACCAGAACATAGGCAAACCACACATGGGTTTGACTCCCAGCGAATACATGAACTGATAAAAATGTTTATACCTTGAATTCAGTTTAAAGGGATAGTTCACCCAAAAATGAACATTCTGTCATCATTTACTAACCCTCATGTCGCTCCAAACCCATTCGTACAGCTTTGGAACACAAATTAAGATATTTTTGATGAAATAAAAAAAAAAACTAATCCATATGAATTGGGCGGTTTAGTCCAAATGTAAGTTTAAATCGCTTTCAGATAAGTGTCAGCCAAATGCACAAATGTAATGTAATGAGAAGTTATGAAATGGCTGCATTTCATAGAAGCAAAGAAAAGATGTTTCAGAGGTGGTCCAGTTGGTATTTGAATTAAGTTTACACAGACAAATTGTTTGCAATAACACAGGGACCCTGTTTTTAAGTTACAGTAAGTTAATGTCTGATTTCACGTTGACTTTATCTTCTGTGTAGCATTTTATATCTTTTTTTGCATTAATACAGTACATAAAAAGAGTATTATGATTATTTTACAAAGTAATATAATATTTATTCAAATGCTTCTGTTCAATCACTATTATTTTTACGCAGGTTATATACATTACGGTG
This sequence comes from Pimephales promelas, assembly GCF_016745375.1. The sequence continues at coordinate 3,062,333 of NW_024121355.1, read as the reverse complement.
GTTTCTAGTTTTGCATTCACTGTTTAATTAGATAAATACTTCTCTGGGCGAATACTGAATTGAGTTCCTTTTAATGTCTTCTTGCACTTGAATGGTTAAAAATCACTTTTAGGTTTAAATTGGCAAGACACACACATGCAAATGACAACCTTCCAAATTATGTGTGACTCAACAGAATATGAGTGTTGCTTAAAGAGGAACCATTACGCTTTTTTTGCATGTTCAACTTTCTTTAGTGTGTGATGCTGCTGTTTGAGCATGAAAAAGGTCTGAAAATGTACAAAGTACAAAGTCCCACCAAAGCTTGTCACGACTGTTTCCCGAAACCATATTGTCGCAATTTGGTAGTTCAACCATGATGTCACACACGTCGTGTAATAACATCTTTTAATGAATCTGTTCCAATTTTTGTTGGAACTATGGTTTCGGGAAACACAGACTTGTTGAAATATGCTGATAATGATGGAACTTGCTGCGACCATAGCTTTTGGTGAACACATTACTGACAGACAGGAAAGAGAGGTGCTACTAAAATGTAAAATATGTGACAAATAAGTTTTTTTGAACATTCATGAATGAAAACCTACTCCAGTATACCCCAAAAACTAAACAAGACTTTGTAAAAAGGCATAATATTGCCTCTTAAAAAAAATCCTAAACCCAAATACTACATTTTAATGTGTAACTTAAATTGTCCGACGCCTTTTGTGCTACAAACATGAATGATCATCAAATCATGTGGCTTGAGAAAAGGTGTTTTCTATTGCTTTTCTAAGTGCTCTGATATTTTCACCTGGCCGATTATCCAAGGAAACTTTTTTTTTGGCTTCAGTGACAGCCTTCCATAGCAACCTCTTCCAAGGCACAGTTGTGGTATTCCTTGTGGATTTTGAACCTACTGTAAGGTTTCCTGGGTTACCAGACCAGATCTTAATCCACTAAGTCATGTGCCCACCCAGAGATCCTTCTAGAAGTACTAAAACAGTCCCATTCTTTCATTTTAATTTGCATTTATCATTAAGGTGTGAATGACTTTCACAAGAAGTCAACATTGCGTAATGCACTCAATGCACAAACGTTGGGAGCATCACCTTTCCAACATCTAATGGGAACCACACTAGCCTCATATTTCACCATAAGTCTTCTGAGGGCTCGTTTGAGAACAGCCTGTTGTTTAATCGGTGTATTCCCAGCGGTTCACTCACCTCTGCAGTTTCTCCCCGAGTATCTTGGAACCGTCCTCCGGAAGCACTTTAAACATGTCATCTTCTTCAAGTCTTCTCTTAGATCCGATACGGAAAAGAGGGTTCAGCCAGCTGATTGAGAAGAGAAAAAAAGGATTTGGTCAAAAGAACGCTTTAAAGGTGTGTGAAAAAGGATGCTGAATTATTGATGAGTGATGACAGGAGTGTAAAGTGTACAAAGCACATGTTTTATGTCAGTGAAAGCAGTAATTAAACAAAACCAACACACATGCAGGTAGGCAATCTCTTTAAAATGACAGTAACAGATGCTCTCCTCTATCAGCAAAGAGTGTTCATGAGAGTCAAGGGTTTGAAAGCAAAGCCTAAAAACCACTCTGACTGACATTACAGCCAAACGGCAGATGACATGACGCTTCATTTTTTCAAAACTAGGCTATCAAGTTCAAATAATACCATTTTGCAAGATGTAAACAACACTGGTCCAGAAACACTTCCTGTTTCAGTTTGTAACTGTTTTCTTTATTTCACATGTAAAGAAAACATCTTAAAGATGTTTGTTTAACTTTTTGATTCAGTTTTATATGTTCTGTTGGTTGTATTTTATCCCAGCTTTTATGTAGTGTTCAAAAAACTGAAACAGGAAGTGCTTCTGGACCAGTGTTGTTTACATCTTGCAAAATGGTCTATACTAAAATGTGACTCAATTGTAAGTAAACCTAATTTCAATTTCTAAAAGTCAATTTCAAATATTTTCTGATTAATAAAAATGCCTACCAAAGGTGGTGTAACTGTTCAGAGATGGCAACAACAAAAAAATCAAATTAAAAGGCATGTTTTTTTGTTTGATTTAAACTTTAATTGTATCATTTCTTTTCTTTAAAAAAAAAAACAGTCGAGAAATTCTACTTTAAAATATTATTTGAAAGACTTTTATCCAACAATTCAAAGTCAGTCTGGTGTTACCAACAAGCAGGTAAAATTATTTCGCCCCGTAAAAAGAATGTAATTTGAAATATTAACCTAATATCTAGTATACATTATATATGATGAAGAAATTAGAAAGTAATTATAAATGTTGTTTAGAAATGTCTTGAACCAACATGAATAAAGTTAACTAAATTTTATGATCAGTGTGAAAAGCTTTAATAGATAAGGTTAAACTACTGATCTTTAGTTTGAAACTATAACGTTACACACATAATAAAACTATAGCCACAAAGGTTAAAACATCTGTAGGCTTTAAATTTCACAACAGAAAACACAAAACAGCCTATAAACTGATCTCCTTCCCCTGTCTAACGTTAGATTCGTAAAGGCTTATAACGTTACCAGAAAAATATCTGTGAGAAGAGATTAGCTGTTGCAGCAGGGTTGCTTTTCGCATCTTTGTTTATTGGCTCCATGTCGTTCGCCATCCTCCCTGCAGTTCAGCTGAACACTGGTACTCCACGCATAACCTGCTGCCAGTCCTAAACGTTCATTGTATAAACTGTTGTGTAACTTTCTAACACGCACATGTCAATGTCGAGTATGCTACGACAGGAGGAGGTAAACCCTTCATTTCCTACTGTGGCACAAGACAAGAGCCCCGCCCTAGCAGCTTGGTTCACTCTGATTGGCTCACTCAAGCTCTCAAGGCGTTAATAGGAAAGGCGTTAACATATTATTTAACACACTTTTTTTTTTTGGCTAATTCAAGCTAATTTATCTGACAGTGACGAGATTACAAATCCCACTATGGTGAAGAACTATCTCATGAATATTAATTAAACATACCTGCATTGCTTGGTCACCCTCCTAATACCAACACCGCCCATTTAATATCCTTGACTTTGCTAACCAATCAGACCAACTAGTTGAACGTTATCTAATTAATATTTATGACTCAAACCTTCACCGTAGTAGGATTTGTATTTTCTTTGAGGATCGGATTCGGCAAGAGTATGAGATTAACCGTAAACCAACTCAGGAGGAAACAGCAGATTTTCAGAAAATTGCTGTGAGGTACAATTAGTGAAGGATTCAAGTTTATGTTTATTATTTTTTAAGCAAGTTAAGCAAGAGATGTTGCTAGCTACATTTGTAGCTTTGTGTTATTGTGGATGAGGAGGCTTAGTGTCTACCATCTGTTCTTTATTAGCTCTGCATACACAACCCACTCATGCAGTGTGCTGGAAGCAATCATCTTTAATTAGAGTGTCTAAACAGAGGAAAACAAAAAGATACACAAAACAAATGTAGTCTTTTTAACTTATAGAATGTTTCGAAATGAAAATCATTCATTCCTCATGTTGTTCCAAACCCATATGATTTTTTTTGTCTTCTGTGAAACACAAATGGATACATTTTGAATAATGTGTTCTTCTCCATTCCATACAATTACAAAAAATAGGTAGGAATTAAAGTATAAAACAAAAAAGTATCATACACAATTTCATCTGACTATTCCAATTCTTCTCGAACACACCACAATTAACTAACAATTCAAAAGAAAATTTTGTTCACTAAACTTTGAATTTTAAAGCTGGCCTATTATGCCCCTTTTATAAGGTAAATAAGTTTTACATGTCCCAATAATGTGTTTGTAAAGTTTTAGCTCAAAATACCCCACAGATCATTTATTATACCATGTTGTAAATGCCCATTTTTGAGTGATGCTGTTTTCATGCATGTGTCCTTAAATGCAAATGAGTCGCTGCGAGAAGAGGGTGGAGCCTGCCTCCAATACTCTGCCAAAAGCTAAAACATCTGTTCTTTTTTATATGATGTAATTTGAATCAAGCAACAAAAGAAAAACTGAAAATCACTCACTGCTCTTGATTGAATAACGTAGTAGCTTTAATAAGAATACATCTCTTGAATTCTGCTGTTAAATGGTGTGGATGCTTACTCGGGGTCTATGCTAATAGGGTCCATCAGCAGTCGTGGCATCACAAAAGCTACAATCTGCAAACACTTGTTTTGAGACACTACTTATGATTTATGGGGCTTAAAAAAGAGAATGGGTGGATATTACCATTATGGTGATGTGTACACTCTCTGCCGACACACATATGTTCAAACACCATGTAAAAGTAAATTTTGCACAATAGGTCCCCTTTAAATCATGACCAACAAGAAGTACATGTAACTCAATCACAAATCAATCTCATTCCTTTTAAAGAAACACACTGGATATATGTTCAATCTCTGTCTTCCTTCCTTTATCTCTCTTTCTTTGTCTCTCTTTCTTGGATTTCTGATATAGATAAAGCATGTAAGAATAGATGATGAGACCCACAATGATACAGGGCAGGTGGCCACTACACTGATAAAGGTAATGCTGACAGACACAGACCCACACACACATACACACACGTGAGAAGGGAGGCCTTATACTGAGCCAAAGCTGTACATTAGGAATGATTGACTACCATACCATGCTCTGTAAAGCCTAACTTGTTGAGTCATTATTACTTTGCTTAATGTTTTATGTGAACTTTACTCCAAAGGTAACTATTTACCTTTGCTCAGGTTGAGTATCATAAATTATATTCTTCAGAGTTATGTAACTCCAATTTGTGTGGTGTAAAAATACAGTTGTAGCAAGGTTAGACTTAGTGGGAAGAAGGTGGCGGGAACCAGCGAACATTCAAAAACTTTAATGAACATAAAATAAACGAATACAAAATAAAAGTAAAGATAGCAGCCCCTCACGGACGATTGCTGTCACATATAACAAAACCAAGCGGCAACATTCTAATCTGAAACATACCCGGAAGTGCGGAAAACTGCAATACATCTAAAATCCACTAGAGGGAGGTCCCAAAAGGAAGCAAATGTCCATAGACCCCATGTTAAAATGTCCGTTTTCACAGCATAAATTAATGCTTTTACAGGTTGGTCCCATGGACTTTTATTGTATTTTTCAATAGATTCTGAGTGCCTGACAACTGTGAGAGGGGTGATTTTTTTCTAACTCGTTAGTTTAGATCATATTTAGATATAAAATGTATGGCAAATAAGGGCAGTTAACTTTGATTGACAGCTGATAACGGGCTGCGCCGAGTGGAATTTGACGTCTCGGCCATGATCTGACACAACACATCATACCGCCTCTGTATCCTTTCTGAACATTTATATTTTGTATTTCCCAAGATTTTCCAATATGGCGCCGCCCATACCCCCCATAAACCGCCTCAAAACTGTTCTTCAGAAAGTCTATGGGTGACGTCACAGACGCTTTGTCCATATTTTTTATAGTCTATGAACAAAACGCAACATACACTGAACAAAATTATAAACGCAACATTTTTGTTTTTGCACCAATTTTTCATGTTTTCAATTGTTTTCAATAGGAGCACCGCGTTTTTTAAACGCCATGAGCGTAACGAGGCGCTGAGCGTTTTTTTCACGCTGAAACGCCGAGCGCCCAGCATTTTTACTGGTCGCTGGGAGATGAAAAATGTTCAACTTTGGATAAAACGCAGCGCTCATCACTGTCACTTTTTACCCAGCCGTCCAATCACAGTGCAGGAGGGGTGGGACTAATACCACACCGACCAACTGTCACAACATTCAAACTGCTGCGGATATTCTCAACGGAAAAAACGCTGCACTGCCAAAACGCTCTCAAGCGCCCAAAGCACGGCGTCTTCAGCAGAGCGTCTAGAGTTTTCAGCTGGCTAAAAACGCTTTGGTGGACACACGGCCTAAGAGTTTTTCTATGTACGCAAGAGGCCTATTTCTCTCAAATATTGTTCACAAAGCTGTCTAATCATGCTGTAACATGAGGTGATGGTCGTGGATGATTGATGGCAAAACAATGGCTGATGGCAATCACATTAGCTCTTATTAAAATCATCAATGACCTCCTCATCCCTGCTAATTCTGGACATATCAGCATCCTCATCCTCCTGGATCTCTCAGCAGCCTTTGACAGAGTTTTCCATAATATTTTTCTCAACCGTCCATCTGAATGTGTTGGCGTGACCAGCTCAGCACTCTCCTGGCTCCAGTCATATCTCTCCAATAGGGAACAGTTCGTCACCTTTAGAGACTCCCGGCTCTGTGTTTGGACCCCTCCTTTTCACCATTTACATGACCCCCCTCGGCCGGATAATATGGTCTCAGTTTCCACTGTTATGCTGATGATACACAGTTGTATATCAGCACCAAACCATCCACTCAGCTTCCCCCACTGTCACTTGTTGACTGTCTGAATGAAATAAATACTTGGATGTCATCTAACCTCCTCGGCTCCCAAGCCGCTGCTCTTGAGGGTAGGTGATCTAGGGTAGTTTAACTCATGAAAAATGGGGGCAAAAACAAAAGTGTTGCATTTATAATTTTGTTCAATGTAAACCCAGGCCTGGCCTCTCTCGATCTTCACTGTCGTTGCTCCTCCTCAGCAGTAAGTGGTGCATTGCTCTTAAACATGTACAGACATGTCCAGTCAACTTTCCCGGGAGTGCTATCATGAAGTCATTCTGATAAACCATTCTGTCATTTTTCAAAGGTGAATCTTAGTTAACTTAAGGGTACTCTACTCTGTCTGGCATGCAAACATAAACTAGTTTTGTGTGACTCATTTTCTAAGAAGTCATAGTGTTAAGTCATGATGATGTCAGGTTTGTGACCTTTAAGCTTCCTGATTGAAGATGAATAACTGTATACTTCACTCAGCCTGCTTCAATCTGCCCCATCTAAATTATTCTGCAATCATAAAAGTGTCACATTCTCCCTTTCATATGGCAAGATTAATTTCACACATGGAATTTGCAACAGTGTAATTGCACATTGGAGGTGATACATGAGTTTAATTTGACTCAAAACAGGGATCTCCTTCAGGGAATCTACATGGTTGCTATGACAGCAGATATTTTGTTTGACGTTCTCGCTGACCTTGTATCACTCAGCAACAGCTCACCTAAAAAACAATTACTGGCTGTTTTGAGTCATCCATCCCCACGGGCACAAGAGAGAATGTCTCTCTAACATGTTCAGTGGAAAAGAAGTTTTCTATTTTATTTAGTTGCTTAACTGATCTTCACTCACTGGCCACTTTATTAGGCACATCTGTCCAACTGCTCATTATCACAAATATCTAATCAGCCAATCACATTGTAGCAACTCAACTCAACACATTTAGCAATGTAGAATCGGGTTTGTGCCCGAAATCACCCACCTATAGACCCTTTTACGGTGGGAATGTATGCGCACGCATATTGGTGACGGAATTATGGCGAGAATCAGCAGCGTGTCAAGCTACGCGAGCGGATTTTTATGTCCTCTCTCCAATCAACACGTTTAATCGCCTGCAGCCACAGGCGCCGCCGGTTCTTCTGAAACGGCCGTGATCCTGTCGGAATCCTATTGAGAATGAGGAGTCTCATCATGCCGGTCGGCCATGATGGTAGGAGACGCTATTGGTTACCAGCGGCAACGCCTTTAGAACCCTATGTTAGAACCCCACAGAGACGCGACTAAACATTCCAGAGCTCTTTAATTTCCGCGCATTTATTATTTTCGCGCATTTATTATTTTGGCAGGACAGAGACGGATCTAAGAATACGAGAAAAAAGGAAGAAAGTGAGGCAATGCAAAAAGATAAGACGAAAGAAAAGGGATCTTACAAGAACAAACTCACACAAAGCGCAAAACAGCTGTATTTGGAGAAGCAGCGTAAAAGATATTTGTTATTTTGCAGTATTATATTAACAGTATAATAACAGTATTATCATTTTATAACAGTATTATTAATAACAGTATTATATTAATAACAGTATTATATTTATAACAGTATTATATATTTTATATAATAACAGTATAATTATTTTATTATTATTACTTATGTTGTCCATGAAACTTATATAGTCCAAATACACATATATTTCAGTTCTCAAGAAATATTGTCAAGCCATCAAGTTGTTTCAAACATTTATTTCAAAGAAATAAAAAAGTAATGAACAAGGCACTCAAACAACACTTTTGCGTATGTTCGTTAAGGCACAGCAAACAGTGAAAATGTTATACTAAAGGCATCAGCCAACCATGCAATCCAGAGTCTCCTCGTCAGATACTCTCCCTGATGCTGTGTCCATTTCGATAACCTAAAAAACTGTATTACATTGTTCCTATGTTTTCCATATGTCTCGTGTGAGTTACTGGAGGAGCTTTTAACGCAGCAGTTACTTCCAGGCATGGTAAAACAGTGCGGTATTGTGAGAAACTCCTCTACTACCGAGTTAAAAACACACGTAACAATACTGTTTTGCCGTGGGAATCCTACCAACATGGCGGAGAGGGGAGGGGCTCTGTGCAATGATGTCAACTCCTCATTCTCAATAAAACTTAAGCCCCTTGGTGGAATATTGATTAGTGCAACCATAAACGCAACAACCAGACATTTTGAAGCTGGGAAACCGTTTTAAACTTTCGGAGTTGTTAACACGTTAGAGCCAGTGAGAAACAACACCACTTCCTTTGCCAAAATGCGCGCGCAACTATTTGATCACATGGGCTGTAAAAGGGTCTATTCCCAAAGGGTCATTGTTGAACACTGTTGGTCAGCCCAAACAAACACACCCCTCCCTTCATCCCAGACTGCAACATAGTGTCATGTAGATCAGAGTCATAGACTTACATTGAAGAGGGAGCAAAGCCTTTTGACCCGATACCATTGGACCAGTTGACCACTACCTAGCTACACCATAGCAACCACATAGAAATGCAAACGTTATTTAAAAAGTTATTTGCAGAGTTGTGCTTTGTTTCAGATGACTGTTGAATCCGACAGTTTGTAAAGCCAGTTCATACCTATTTTCTATTTTGGCGAATTAGGATGAATTTGTACAATCTCAGTTGTATGTGTTGTATGTTGTATCTGCTTATGACAGTTAGGTTTAGGGGTGGACCTTCATTGCTTTTTCAGTGTACGTTTTTGTACAAATCGCATGAAATTCATATGAAATCGTCAGCTTCTAGTTACGTTTTCTCATGAGATCGGTTTGGTAGTGTTTGTTTAGTGTGTTTTATGGAGGCCATGGCTACTCAGGCCAATAAGAAACAATGAACTACTGTTCTTTTTTTAATATACAAATGTGGCCTTAAAATAATAAAACTGATTATCTGAGATCAGGTGAAAATATATATATAGATGTTTCACCTGTTTTGAACATTTGAAACATTTTGTAACAGTTTCAATTTATTACTGAACAAAGCATCGTTTACTAAAACCACATGACTTTTTATCTAATCTAGTTTGGTCATTTTTGTAGCCTATTTTGTAAAGGTTTCGTTGCATTCCCGAAATGACGCTGCTGTTGTTGTGTTGACCTAATAAGTTATTAAATGAAATGATCAATGTAACTGATACTACCTTCAAACATTATATAATTGTAATTTATGTGTTCTTGGCTGAGCCGAGCAGCTGTTGACTGAAGAAGCCTCACTGTTTTGGTCAGGTCGGGTTATGTTTTGTAACTCCCTCTGGGGGACTGAGGGAAACCTTTAACAGGATCTCAGCCTGAGAACAGGCAGGAAGACCCATTTGACCTCTGCTAACTGGAGCCTCCTGGTTACACAAATACACTCTCCAACTCACACATACAAACACATTTACCATTTCAATATTCTTGCCAAATGCTCCTTTTTTTTATTAAACAGCAGTAAAACACCGGTGACATTTTAGAAAAGTGAAGATCTGTTATTTTAAGCTTAAGGTGTAGTGTTCACACAGGAAGCATGACTGAAATTCTAGACAGTGTGAATATGTTACATACACTCTCTCCTATGAGTTTTGAAGCACACTTTTTAACACATAAAAACATAGTTGCAGGACCAATGCAAAAACATGAATACCAATGAAAGATAAAACTGGTGCTTATATAATAATAAATCATTTTTGATTAAAAGAGGATTCACCCAAATTCTTACAGTACCTCTAGAATGGCAACGAAACCTCAGATCCGAACCTCAACCTCGGTCCAAATCTTGGTTATTATAGTTAAACTGAAACCATAAAAACATTTTTGAACATCAACGGACTGTAAAAAAAAATATTTGTTATCAACATTATTTTTTCTTTTGTCAAATCAACTTAAATTATTTAGTTACAATAACTTATTATATTCATTATATCTCCTTCATTGTATTAACTCACCTTTTTCCAGTTCAATCAACTTAAAATTTTAAGGCAACCAGGTTACTTACTTTTTTAAGTTAAACCAACAATATTTTTTTTTACAGTAAAACTTGACCTTAAACTTATTTTATTTTCATTTAGTTTAACTGGATAAAATAACTCAAATTAAGGCTGAAATAAAATTACCATCATCAAAAATGTAAACATAAAAAAAAAATTACTAAAAGTTTTATTAAAATCGAATGAATATTAAAAATAAAACATAAAAATAAAAACCAATTCAAAATATTAAAGGAATAGTTCACCCAAAAAAATTAAAATTCTGTCATAATTTACTCATCCTCAAATCCTTCCAAACATAGACATACAGTAGAAGAGATGGTAAAACTGGTTTGGTCCAAATTTTCTGAAGAGAAACAATCGTTTTATACGATGAACAGATTGAATTTAGGCTTTTATTCACATTTAATCAATTATCAACTCACGTAATTATGGAAGCTCAAGCATGAGAACCATTGAGGTTCATTTGTGTGTTACACAGCATGTTTGCTGATTAGTTGTACGATCTCATTATGAACATTTTAAAGCGTCAAGTAGTTGCGTAGCTGTCAATGGAGGGACAGAAATCTCTCAGATTTCATTAAAAATATCTTAATTTGGGTTTCGAAGATAAACGCAAGTCTTACAGGTTTGGAACGACATAACGACAGAATTTTAATAGCTGGGTGAACAAACCATCTACTCTAATACAAAATATGGTCCAAATGAAACCTAAATGCAAACTTAGAAGTTCTATCTCTCACATCAGACCCTTATCTGAACATTTTTCCTCAATATCCGCTAGAAGCATTGACTTTTCAGGCCCTTCCAATAACACCCATCTTTAATGTACTCACCTCCTGACCTCCAGCATCTTTGCAGACTCGCTTAAAATGATTCTTGCAGAGTGATGTTTGGGTGGGTATGCGATCGTGGGTAGTTAATGTGAAAACAAAAAGCTATTGGTCAGCTGTTGAAAAGGTTAGTAGCCAGAGCCCTCCCTGCTGAATATAAAGCAGCTTTGGGGGGAGACCCGTCAACAAACGGTTCAGTCCAGACTCAGAACACCTTACGAATGAATTGATTCCTGCCTTGACCACACTTTCCTTTGCATTTAACTTCAATCGAACATTGGGAAATGGGTAATATGGGAATCGAGATTATTGCCTTCATTTTCACCATATCTGGATGGATTCTGATCTCCTCCACAATCCCAACTGACTACTGGAAAGTGTCGTCAGTGGATGGGACGGTCATCACCACGGCAACATTTTGGTCCAATCTCTGGAAGACGTGCGTTACGGATTCAACCGGAGTCTCCAACTGCAAGGACTTTCCTTCTATGCTCGCACTGGATGGTACTTTACTACTTACTTTTATTGACTTTGATATTTATTGACTTTTTATTGCTTGCCTGAATGAATGGTCTGAATGTGTTTGTGAGTTCCCTTTTCCTTCCCCCAGAAGATCCGGGTGTCTAATTGTTCGGAAAAAGAGTAGTATGGTGTTGGATTGCCCTAATGCTGCTTTAGGCAGAAGCTTCCACAACACAAACAAACCGAAGCCATACCGATCAGTGGACCATTTAAACAGGGAGTTTATTGTGCTTAATGCATTTAACATGATGCTGACACCAGTTTAAGAATCCAATCATTTGAGTTCTGTGGAGGTAAAAAGAGACACAAGATGATCTGCTCATCTTAAACTCTATTTCAGACTCGCTTCTTCTGTTACAACCTGCAGGAATGTACAGTATTATCTTAAGGCAAGTGGAAAAATAGGGTTTATAATAACCACTTTAGCTCAATTATGTCTGTATGGCACACCCACACACAGGAGAAAGCACACAGACACAGTTCCCTCAGGCTGCCGTGCAAATGCAGGTGGTTATTATTGATATGTTTTTAATGTATTATTGGCATGTTTGAGGCACTGCATATTTGTGGTGAGATGATTCAGTTTAATGAAAGATGCTACATGTGTTGAGGGAGATTGTCATGTCTTCTCTGCTGAGGTGTTCCAAGGGTGCGTCTCAATAGTTCAGTTGTCAGTGCACTAGGATGTTGGCTCCCTAAACAAATCCCACAATGCACCGTAAAAACCATGGAGCATGTATGTTCCCTTACCGGAAATTGTCACTTTCCTTAAGCACGAAACGCACGAGCCAACTCAATGAATATAATGACACGCGATAGAAGATTTGAAAAGACGAGCCTCTTTTTATTGTATGTCAGCATAAATCACTAGTGAACACATACGTTACAGAATAATGTGTTTATACAGCATAACAAAATGTGAAAGAAAATTATAGGTCCTGCTAGTTGTCGATTTATACCAGCGGTAACATGAGATCGCTTGAGATCGAGTGATTGTTAGCATGTTGCTATGTGGTTGCTAGGGTGTGAGACCTAGTTTCAATGTACATTACTGGGATTAGTAGTACTAGTGACATCATAACATAGATGATGTGTTATCAAAGTTGCAAGAATAACTTGTGTTGGCTAAGTCTTGGTAGCATCAGTAAGAATTGGTTGAAAATAATAAACCCGATCTGTAGTGTTTATTCCACCATTTTCCACACCAAGTTTATGAATTTATGGCTTTATACTTATTTATATGACTTTTCACTTTAGCTTTTATGGTAGATTTTCTCTGGAAAGAAAACTTAAAAAAATATTTTTTTTTATAAATAATTAATAATAATAATAATTATAATAATAAAAGGTTTAAATGTTATAATAATTTGCAATAATTTTAATAATTCAATTATATATATATATATATATATATATATATATATATATACAGAAACAATGTATTGAAATAACTTCTTAAAAATAATCATGAACTAATTAGAATGGATTAAATAAAATTTACAAAAATTAAATTTGATTTAATTTGTATTAAAAACCAAATGAGCAGAAATAAAGGCAAATAATTAATTATGTTAAATTACATATTTAAAGGATACATTTTCAGTAACTGTAACAAATATTTTTTTGTGTGTGTTGGCACCAGTGAAAATGTTAGTGTGTGTGTGTGTGTGTGTGCGTGTGTGCGTGTGTGTGTATAGCTATATATATTGTAATAGTGTGTATAATATATATATATATATATTAGGGCTGTCAAACGATTACTCGCAATTAATCGCATCCAAAATAAAAGTTTGTGTTTACATAATATATGTGGGTGCACTGTGTATAATTATTTTATATATATAAATACACACATGTATATTTATATTATATATATATAATATATGTATATTATCCTGCAGCTTATATCCAGGTGTGTCGTGGACTGATGATCTCAGCTGTGTGCCTGGGATTTTTTGGAGCTATCCTGGCGCTAGTGGGCATGAAGTGTACTAAAATAGGGGGATCAGAGACCACCAAAGCCAGGATCACCTGTCTATGTGGACTGCACTTTATTCTCAGTGGTAAATATCACCTATATGGTTTCTTCTTTTCTAAAGCATTTGCAATTCCCACTTTTCAGAATGAGAGTGTCCTGTAACTATACACCCTTCCTCTGTGCAGGAATCTGCTCTTTGACCGCCTGTTCTCTCTACGCACACCGGATAACGTCAGAGTTTTTTGACCCCTTATTTGTGAAACAGAAGTAAGCAATAGCATCCCATTGTAACCTTCCTTCTGCAATTTCCTGTCTCATCACCTTTTATCAGCACCAGTATTGCCTGTTTGGATTTAGGTTTGAACTCGGGGCGGCCCTGTTCATTGGCTGGGCAGGATCTGTTCTCAGCATTCTTGGAGGATTTATCTTTTGCTTTTCCATGTCAGAAGGATTCATTATCAGGTCTGATTCTTATGTCCACATGCATACTGTTTCACCTGTTTTAAAGGGGTCATAATATATACTGTATATATATTATTATATATATATGAAGAGTTCAGATGCAAAAGCCTCTAAGTGCCATTTGAAATTTTCTTCTTTAATGATGATTTTTATCAAACTTGTATATTTAAGTTCAGTAATTTCACTTAAATTGCAATGATAATTACCTATTAATTGTTATTTAAGTGAAATTACTGAACTTAAATATATAAGTTTGATAAAAATCATCATTAAAGAAGAAAATTTCAAATGGCACTTAGAGGCTTTTGCATCTGAACTCTTCATATATACTCCTATTGCATTCGGGTCCATCTTGACTCAGAAGAGGTACATAAAAAATAGAAGAAGAAAAAAGGTTTTAGAAAGATGAAATTTTGTAAGTGAAGACAGTAAATGTATTTTTACCGCAATTAAATGGTCAAAATATACACACTTTTTCTCCCGAGAATTTTTTTACATACAATGTGAGCGATATAACCATTTAAACTAAATTTTTAGGCCTTTTAAGTTCGGGTCCATTTTGACCCGAAAGTGAAATGTGGCTTTTATTCTTACATCTGTTAGTAAGATTTGTCTAAAATGACTTCTATAAAAATACATTTTGTTTATAAACATGCTTGCTCATGCACGCACAATAATTCTAAATTTGAAATAAAATGTCAAACAAATGAATGTGTTTATAGACCAAATGTTCTAAATTTGATGGTTTGGAATAGAACAAATCCATATTTCACTTTGATGCCATTGGTGAACCATTGCAGCATGAAAAGGAAATTCAAGCTGTTTATCGTTTTTTTTTTTTTTTTTTTTAATATGAAAGTAACTTTATATGCAAGTAAAATGTATATATTTTCTTTGAAAACATTTGATGTTGTTTTATAGAAAAATAATGTAATAATAATGAGTTCATCCTAGTAATTCTCATTATAAATTTAATCTAACAATAGCTTAGGCTATATCAAATGTTCCCATAAATATTGATTAAAATATCTATTTTGCATCTCAGTGGTTTTTGCTACAGTTTCTTAAAAATGTTACATTTTAAAAAAATGTAAAGGGGGTAAATGAAGTAAAAGCATGGTAACACTTAAAATTGTAAAACATTTGTGTAATTGTGAGAAGTTACAGATACCGTTTGAGTTATGACTGCTTTACAAGCTTACTTTCCACTGGATCCAAACAGACCCTGGAATGAAAAAGGCGTTTAGAGTTTTTATAATGCATTAGGAGGGTTAAAAAGGAATTTAATTTTGAATTTTCATGTCAGCATCCCAAAATATTAACAAATGAATGCCCATGTTTACATGTCAAATACACCTCTTTAAAACTTAGCCCATCCAGCAAATCCATTCATTAATTTTATTGTAGTATGATATTTAAAAAAATATTCTTAAACATTAAAACTTAAAATTGTCAACCTGTTTCTTAAAGGCACAGTGCAGCAAATCAACCAATCAATCAATCAATCAATCAATCAATCAATCAATCAATCAATCAATCAATCAATCAATCAATCAATCAATCAATTTAATAAGTAATAAGTATTTTTGTTCAATCAATTTAATAAGTGTTTTGTTTCTGTAAATGTATTATTTGCAGAATATAATAAAGTCGTTTTATTCATATTTTTAATTAGCTCTTATTTTATTAATTATATTTCTATAGTTTTAATTTTAGTTTTTTAACTTCAGTTTTAATCATTTTAATGTTTCAGCTGACTTATACATTTTTTCTAATTACTAGTTTTATATATATATATATATATATGAAGAGATGCAAAACCCTCTAAATGCCATTTGAAATTTTCTTCTAAAATGACAATTTTTATCAAGCTTGTATATTTAAGTTTAGTAATTTCACTCAAATGACAATTAATAGGTAATCTTCATTGCCATTTAAGTGAAATTACTAAACTTAAATATACAAGTTTGATAAAAATGATCATTTTAGAAGAAAATTTCAAATGGCACTTAGAGGCTTTTGCATCTGAACTCTTCATATAGTTTTAGTTAACAATAACAACACTGGTTCTATATGTCTTGAAATCATTGTCTTCTCTGACAGGGAATACTCTTACAACGGGGCCACGTCTTTCATATCAAAAAGAACCAAGATCACAAAGATGGGCAAGAACCCTGCGACTCCTCAGAAAGATCCTCCAGACCAAAGCTTTTCTGGCAGGCAGTTCAAGAGGAACGCGTACGTTTGATTTCAGCATCCTCAGTCAAGCTGGAAATGACAACAAGTGATCAAGGCCAAGAAGCTCACACTGTGTAAAGTCAACTATCAAACAAATCCTTGAATGGAGAACCTGAGGTCACAAGGCTGCGTTCATCATTTGAAGCAAGAAGACTGCACAGAGGCATATGTCATATATTATATATATATCCAGATATTTTTCTTTTACAGAGGCTGTTTTGGTTAAGATATACACATATAAACAGTAAATTGAGACATTTTTCAGATTTAATCCATATATATTACCCATTAGAAACCTCAAGAAAGTTTCCAAGTATGGCATTGTGAAACAATTGGCAGATTTCTTCACTTGGGACTTTGAAGTAAGTCAGGTGAACTGATGACAGAGAAGACGGGGAGAACAACTGCGCTCCACTGACCACAGGAACATGCTGTCTCAGTTCGGAAATTGCGCCGGTCCTGGAGTCTCTCTTCACCTCCTGATCAGTGGAAACTCGAGACTCTGATCCCAGTTTTTAGAGCTTTCATGTGGCTGGAGCTTCCGTGGGCTGTGCGGGTCGGTTGGCAGAGTCTCCTTGTTCTGTCGGATTCTTCCTTAAACAAGTGTTCAGTGTCTCTGTGCTTTTTGTAAGAAGGTTTTAAAAGTATTTTAGGGTCAGTTGTTTATTTTTATTTTCTTAAAGCTGCAGTCTGTAGCTGTTTTTGGGTTAAAAAATGATCCGAAATATATTGAGTCATTACGTCACATCTGTACACGTAAAGAAGAGTCTCGGCTAGTCGACTATATTGAGTCATTACGTCACATCTGTACACATAAAAAAGAGTCTCGGCTATTCGGCTATATTGAGTCATTACGTCACATCTGTACACATAAAGAAGAGTCTCGGCTAGTCGGCTATATTGAGTCATTAAGTCACATCTGTACACATAAAGAAGAGTCTCGGCTAGTCGACTATATTGAGTCATTACGTCACATGTACACGTAAAGAAGAGTCTCGGCTAGTAGACTATATTGAGTCATTACGTCACATCTGTACACGTAAAGAAGAGTCTTGGTTAGTCGACTATATTGAGTCATTACGTCACATCTGTACACGTAAAGAAGAGTCTCGGCTAGTAGACTATATTGAGTCATTAAGTCACATTTGTACACATAAAGAAGAGTCTCGGCTAGTAGACTATATTGAATCATTACGTCACATCTGTACACATGAAGAAGAGTCTCGGCTAGTCGGCTATATTGAGTCATTAAGTCACATTTGTACACATAAAGAAGAGTCTCGGCTAGTAGACTATATTGAATCATTACGTCACATCTGTACACGTAAAGAAGAGTCTCGGCTAGTCGGCTATATTGAGTCATTACGTCACATCTGTACACGTAAAGAAGAGTCTCGGCTAGTAGACTATTGAGTCATTACGTCACATCTGTACACATGAAGGAAAGTCTCGGCTAGTAGACTATATTGAGTCATTACGTCACATCTGTACGCGTAAAGAAGAGTCTCGGCTAGTCGGCTATATTGAGTCATTACGTCACATCTGTACACATAAAGAAGAGTCTCGGCTAGTCGACTATATTGAGTCATTACGTCACATCTGTACACATAAAGAAGAGTCTCGGCTAGTAGACTATTGAGTCATTACGTCACATCTGTACACATAAAGAAGAGTCTCGGCTAGTCGGCTATATTGAGTCATTAAGTCACATTTGTACACGTAAAGAAGAGTCTCGGCTAGTAGACTATATTGAGTCATTACGTCACATCTGTACACGTAAAGAAGAGTCTCGGCTAGTAGACTATATTGAGTCATTACGTCACATCTGTACACGTAAAGAAGAGTCTCGGCTAGTCGGCTATATTGAGTCATTACGTCACATCTGTACACGTAAAGAAGAGTCTCGGCTAGTAGACTATATTGAGTCATTACGTCACATCTGTACACGTAAAGAAGAGTCTCGGCTAGTCGACTATATTGAGTCATTACGTCACATCTGTACACATAAAGAAGAGTCTCGGCTATTCGGCTATATTGAGTCATTACGTCACATCTGTACGCATAAAGAAGAGTCTCGGCTAGTCGGCTATATTGAGTCATTATGTCACATCTACGCATAAAGAAGGGGTCTCGGCTAGTCGTCTTATAAAGTTTATAATTCCGCGAATTACTGCAGTTGCACATTTCGAACAGAGATGGCGACAAAGAGGAAAAATGCCGGACAGCAGCTTTACAGATTTTTTTTTTCATTTTTTTTTCAGCAAGGATGCATTAAATTGATCAGAAGTGACAGTAAAGACCTAAACAAATATCTATTTTACATCAATGCTGTTCTTTTTAACATTGATAATAATCCAAAATATTTTTTTTAGAATGTATTAGATTATTAGCATATTAGAATGATTATTTTAAATTAGAATAATATTTCAAAATATTACTGGTTTTACTGTATTTTTGAGCAAATAAGTGCAGCCTTTGTGAACATAATAGGCTTTTTTCCAAAACATTAAAAAATATATTTTTCAATGTAATCAGATTGACTGATTTTTAATTTTTTTTGGATGAATCTCCCAAATCGAAAGGAAAAATAATAATAATAGATAAACTTGTTGAAAACCAAAGGGGGAGGAAAGATTAGGACAATTCTAAGGGCCCTGGCTAAAAAAAAACAAACACTATTTATACATTCAAAAATAGCGTTCCCATAACATTTGAATAATTCTAAAATACAATGTTGCCCCCACCCAAAAAAAGGTATAGCCTATTTTGAACATTCTGAGAACATTGTTTTATCAAAGCACCAAATCGGAATATTTAGGCTTACAGATTTGTTCAAATATCAAATTTAGAAAAACGCTTCTAATAAACAAGCAGACCTTCATCAGGAGTTATTGAGTGTAAAACTGGCCACCAGAGGGCATCATGGTCTCGTTTAAGACTAACATGAAAAAACATCTCTGACTTGCCCTTTCTCTGAAGATAATGTATGAGAGGTGAAGCAAGCGCTGTTTCTCAAGAGCCACTGGGATAATGGCTGAGGCTCTTCCAGTAAACAAAGGCGTAATTCAGCATCCCAGTCTTGGCTTCATTAGTTCAAATCATGAAGAAAGCACTGATCTTTAGCCTATATTCTCAGAAGGTCCTTTAAAGCAAGTCCCCTCAAACCTGATCAAAGTTCAGAACGCAACATCAAACGCCGGAATCTGGGACAGTATATTACAACACACACACACACACTTATTATTAAATTAATAATGTTATGAACCCTGCGGCTATTTTGTGGAAATATAAAGGCCCTTTTGAAAACGGCACCCTGAACAGCACCTAAAAACAGATCATCTAACCGAAGTGCACTTAACTGTATTGAATGTGCACTTGTAGTGTATTCAGATATAGTATATATTTTTAAAAACTTGACTTGCAGATACCTATTAATGAAATAAAAGGCAACTTAAGTGTAGACCAACTTAAAGAGAGTACACTTTCATGACTTTGTTTTTTAACAGTTAAAGGGATAGCTTAAGTTTAAGATATTTTAGTTTAAGTAGCCTACATTTTAAATCATTATGTTTATGTTTATAAATAAACGTTTGAATTGCTTTAAAAATACACTTATTTTGACGTGTTGACTAAAGCACAAGTAAGGTACTTAATTATAATTTTAACTGAAGTGCGTTATTCAATATTACTTTTAAAGTTATTATTGAAATGTAATAAATTGCAGCTTCATCATTACAAAATATTTCAGTTTCAACAGAAATTACATCAGCATATAATTAAGGGTAACACTTTATTTCACAGTCTCATTGTTATATATGTTATATTTAGTTAGAAATAAAAAAAAGTATGTATAATTACATGCAACTAACCCAATAAACCAAAACTTATATTAAATAGAAACTGTAAAAATACTTTTTTATGATTTGCAATCACAACATTTTTTCTTTTGTCAAATCAGCTTAAATCAATCTTTTGCAAATCAACTTAAATAATTTATGTAGTTCAGAAAACATAATATTTTGAGTTTCTGATGATTAAATCAATCTCTTTCATTGTTTTAACTCAATTTTCCATTTCAATGAACTTACAATTTTAAGGCAACCAGGTTACTTTAATTTTTTAAGTTAAACCAACAATATTTTTTACAGTGCATATAGTCACTTAATTACTCAGTACTAAAGCATATAATTACAGTTTAACAAAGACACCTTCAAATAAAGTCTCACCTAATTTAGTTTAGCATGTCAGCACATTCAACATTACACTTTAGAAATATTTCAAAGACAAAATAAGCAATTATGAAATTACATATAAAGATGTAATCCACTCAGCTAATAGTATTTCAGATACATTTAAACTACAATACAATTTGTTTTAATTGCAAATAACACACAATTAAGTGTGTGAAAACATTAAGTTCAATTCAGAGTGTAGGCCTACTTCTTTCTTTTTTTTCCCACAAGGGCCCTGTGATGTGTTTTTGTTAAAAAGAAATGAAGATAATGATGAATAAGGGGTTTTAAAATGACTGTCCACCTGCATGTAGTGTGTCCTCTTGTTTATGAAACATGAGCTGAAAACCGAGGTAAGCATTCTCTCTGTCCTCCATAAACTTACAAACAAGACACTGGGAACATGGAGAGTCAAACATTCACATCAGCACAAAACAGAAGTGATTGACTGACCTGCCAAAGCAAGAGATCCTCTCGAAGAAAACAGTTGAATGGATCACACTCACATGATAATGGTGGAAGTGACAAAGTGTTGAGAATTAAGAAAGGCTAAAGTGTGAGGCAGGTCGATCAGATAGAAGTTCTCGGAGTGTGAACCAGAGCAAAGATGAAGATCCGTGCCATGCAGATCTGGGGATTCCTGTTAGCGGTCCTGGGCTGGATCTTTGTCTCCTGCTCCATGGCCATGGAAGGCTGGAAGATCGCCTCTATCGGAGGGCAGGGTGGGAGCTCTATCATATCAGTGGGCTGGTACTGGTCCAGTCTGTGGAGGGCCTGCTTCACGGACTCCACTTCCACATCCAACTGCTACGACTTCCCTGTGCTGTGGTCCGTGGAAGGTATGGCATTATAAGTGTCTTTGAATCTACATTTCTTTTAATGGCTATTATGAAAAAAATTCATTAATTTAATGTACTCTCAGACAGATAGATACAATGGTGGCCAACAGTGATGTCCGGTATAGGAAAATTCTGAGTATTGTGATTTTGTAAGAAGATTGTGTAGTTGTACTTAGAGTCGCTTGTTTTATTTAATTGTGCAGACATAATTTTTGGCCAGGCTGCCATACAAATAAATTATGAACACATGCAAAAACAAGAGAGCTTTTTATTTATTTTTTTTAATTTATTTTTTTTATAGTAAAATAAAATTTGCATAGTCTTTTTTTATTGGCCAAATCATTTTGTCAGATAAAAACCAGTAACCAAGTGTTTGGTTCTTCCTTAATATTTAAAATAAAAAACAAAAATAGAATATTTTCCTCACAGAGGTACATACTAGCATTACAAGTCAAATTGGATCGGAACATTAATAGTATTTGTAATCACGTTAACATTGAGAGTATTTGTAATTTGTCCTCAAAGCCTTGATGTCATGAACGCATGAACTAATTATTCCGCATTTGTCAATGATAGATATTGTAATAAGTTGTTTTGGATCTTGAATGTTCAGGTTACCTTCAGATCGTGAGGGCTCTGCTGATGTCTGGGATGGGTGTCGGAATGCTGGGATTTATCCTGAGTCTTGTAGGGATGGAATGCACTTACATTGGAGGAAAAGATAAGGAGAAGAACCGAGCCGTGTTCACAGGAGGCATCTGTCATGTAACCAGTGGTAAATTCCTTTGTAAAATCCAACAGAAGCATGGTAAATTAGGTTTACACGTGTTTTACTGAGTCTGTTCTCTAAGGTATGCTGGCTGCCTCTGGTTATGCAGTTTACGCTCAGAGTGTTTCTGCAGAGTTCTTCAACCCTAGATTTGATGGATTGGAGTAAGTATAAGTATATCACAATTTTTAAAAAAAAATTATTTACTGTTTTTTTGTTGCATATTTAATTAATTCAATTAATGTAGGCTATCATATTTAAATGTGGTAATATTTCAGATTTGACTTGGGAACTCCATTGTTCCTTGGATGGACAGGATGTGCTTTTCAGATCACTGGAGGGATTTTCTTCCTAGTTTCAGTCCGCAAGCTCTGGTCTCAGACTAACAGCAGGTAAGTGTTCAACGTCAGAATAATACTAATTATTATTTTTTACTATTATTAGTAAAAAATGTTTTTACTATTAATTTTAGACTTGCCAGTGTAAAGTGCAAACTATCTATATTTAACGTAGAAAACTAAACTAAATTCCTACAACAAATAAGGGCTTTCTTGTGCGGCAAATTGGCAGTGCTAAAAATTTTTTGGTTTTTTTTATGCATCATAAGAGGAGAATTTGAAGAATCTTCATGCACCAACAACAAGGCCAAGATCCTAGAACACAAAACAACATCCTTAAAGGGTTAACACTTTAGAATGAAGGTACATGAATAATCATGTACAAATACTCGAATTAATACTTCAACATGAACTCATGATTAGTGAAGATATGAATCATGAACCAATGAAGAGCGATCCTTAACTAAGACAGGAGTCATAAGGATTCTAACAGCAGCCTTAACATGTTGTGAATGTTTGATAGTTAATGCAGTAATTGACATTTATGGGTAAACTAAACCAATCAGGCTCCATACAAATAAATAAGTAGACTTACTCTGACTTTGAATGGGCTTTATGCACGGCGGTATTTCCGGTGAAGCATTAGGGATCCTCGATAACTTCCGCCGATCGTAGAGTCCGAAAATCAATCTTTCAATACCGAGAATTTATATTGAATTTTATACTCCATGGTTATACTAAAAAAACGTTAGTCACAAAAACAGATAAAACAGACACCCCTCGTTGTGTTTATGCTTCTTTTTAAAATTATATTAAATAAATATAACTATATATAAAATTACATCTAAACGTATGTACGTTTCATTTCAAAGACTGGAGGACAGTAAATTTTGAAGACTCTGCCATAATCCCGTTTTCCTCGGTTTTCCTCCGCTTTAATCTACACAACCGGAAATGGACGAGCATCCTTGCGTCAAATGCGGAATTTATGCGTGCATATAGCCCATTGAACATGTGATTTAATAGGCTACTCTCATCAACTGTTTAGTCAAAATCTGCCATCTACATTGTGACAAATATTTGGAATGGCACAGGATTATTTAGCCATAGGCTACATAGATCTGTCTATTCAAACATGGGAAATATAGACTAATAACTGCCAGTATAAATTAAATTTGAACTTAACAATTTGTTTCTGATAGGGTTTGTTTCTGGGGGGACATTCATTAGTGGCGCACTGCTTTCTCTTGATGTGTTAGTTGTGTTCCCATGGTAATGGGCTCTATGCACGGCGTTATTTCCGGTGAAGGTGTATGGATGCTCGATAACTTCCGCCGATCATAGAGTCCAATGCAATAGCGAGAATTTATATTGAATATTATACTCCATGGTTATACTAATGAAACGTTAGTCACAAAAACAGATACAACAGACACCCCTCGTTGTGTTTGCTTCTTTTTAAAATTATATTAAATAAACATAACTATATATAAAATTACATCTAAACGTATGTACGTTTCGTTTCAAAGACGGGAGGACAGTAAATATTGAAGACTCTGCCATAATCCCGTTTTCTCCGGTTTTCCTCTGCTTTAATCTACACAACCGGAAATGGACGAGCATCCTTGCGTCAAATGCGTGCATATAGCCCATAGACCCGAATAGACCAGCCAGCGACTTTTTTTAGCGGTAAAAAAAAGCGAGACTGTGAGGGACAGACATCTATTCAGTGGGTTGTACTATCATTTAATGTGTTTTTGGATTGTTCTGCTGATGAAATACTGCAAAAATATATTTTAGAGAAATTTCTGTAGATAAAAAGCTGAATAAGAGCTGTGTAAAATTATAAGTGATCTAGGAGGAGCTTAAACAGCATATGCCATTGAAAACACGGTAAGTCTATCCCTCACAGCCTCATTTCATACATGTCATGTGATGCTGCTCTGTATAGAGGTCTATACTGGCGTTTTAATCTAATCGATATGGACTACCGAATTAATAAGTAAAGACATGTTTGCATGTGTGTTGTATTGAGATTTTTCGGGGAGTAATGTACAGTAATTAACTGTATTTCTTGTCATTTAAACCTATATGCTTCGATTAGCATTAGCTGGACACGCCTTATTTTGCATGTTTTCCTTGTGTGTCTTTATAGGTATGTTTGGGCTTTCTTTTGAGTCCATATATGTTTAATTACATTAAAATAAAATATTATTTTAATCTTTGGTTTTTGTACTGGTGGTTTAAAGCAATAAGGAGGGCACTCTGAGTCTTTATTCTCAGTTCTCGACACACAGATTCCTCAAACTGTTTGTTACCAAGAGGATCTTGCTCCCCATTGACTACCATAGTTGGAAACAAATAATATGGAAGTCAATAGGGGACGAGATCTGCTTTCTTACAAACATTCTTCCAAATATCTTCCTTTGTGTACAGCAGAACAAAGAAATATATACAGGTTTGGAACTACTTAAGGATGACAGAATTTTCCTTTAATCCAGGAATCCGTACATGATTATTCATGTACCTTTATTGTAAAGTGTTACCCCGTAAAAGTATATTAAAAATAGTCCATACGTACTGTGCGTAGGTATTCCAAAGGTATACGATATATTGATATGATAATATGCTATTATGGATATCTCAATCCCGTCAATCTTCAAATTAAAAAAAAATTGTGCCTCAAGCTATCATATACAACATTGGTTTTCACATTTGTTACATTACCCAACTGAGGGTAGACTTTCTGTTAATATTGACCTGCCTTTTTTTGTTTTTACACAAAGCTATCATATTGCTTTAAAAGTTTAATTCATTAATAATTGCACAGGGGAACTTCTCAAGAAAGATTTCCACCTAACACATTCGTACAAAAAATTAATTTGTTCCTAAACTTCTTGGTGTTAAATAATGTTAATGATCTTTGGTGTATTTCAAATGAGTGTCTGCGTTCCCAAGGACAGTCCTTTGCATAAAACACGCCTGATAAGGTTTTCCGCACACCCTTTCCTTTGTAGCCTTTCACTCTCAGCAAACATACAGTATGACGATCTATAAAGACAGCAAGCAAGATCCTTAAACAATGCCAACGTTTTTTCATAAATATAAAATACTTTTTAGTATGAAAGCTGAATCATAATTTATTTGTAAAAACCTTTGTACGCAGATTTCACGTTGAGTGTAGGTCATATGGAGTACTTCAATTGTTGGTTATGGTGGTTTGGTATCGCTTATTGTCATTGTATGGAGCTATGGGAAGATGACATTGAAATTTTGGGTGAATTATTCCTATAAAATTTTAATATTAAATTGTTTGACCTCAGTGCACCAGCTCTCAGCGTTCCTGTTGTGGAGGACAATGCCATCCGTTCTTCTCACGCAAATATTTCCATCATATCTGAACTCTCAACTAAATCCAACATGTCAGCCATATCTGAGCTCTCCTCAAAGTCTGAAACATCACCTTCGTCAAATGTTCCATCAAATACCACCTTCAGAACTGGACGTCCCTCAAGACCGCGGCACTCTGATAAATCAAGAGGCTCTGTCAGATCAGAAGTGTCACGGTCAGTGAGCTCCTC
This sequence comes from Pimephales promelas, assembly GCF_016745375.1. Next base: position 3,036,152 of record NW_024121355.1, on the reverse strand, counting down.
ACGGTCCTCAATGATCAGCAGATTACATTTAAACAGCAAGAAAGTATCCTCTCCATCTGGAGCCACTACACATCTCTTCAGCAAGAACTCTTACCTCTGAGACATGGAGCTTAGCCTTAGATTAAAGGATCTGAAACAAACAGGTTCAGGAAAAAACACATTGGAAATTACTTCTAACCAAACGTCTCAGGTTGCATATGCAACCCATTTAACTGAAAAGATGAATGAGACACTCCTTCTTTAAAGGGAACAGCGTCAGTTTGAATGGTGTCTGAAGCATGTGTACAAGCCAATATTCATTGGCAGATGGCAGTCCATGACATCACACACAGAGTGCCTGTTACTATACTTATTTTGTCTGAAGAAGATGCGCAGGCAAGCCTGAGGCATGGCAACGAGACACAGCATCTCTATCCTCTTCTCAGGGAACCTGGTTGCATTCGAAACCTGAGACGTTCCCTTTCAAAGTGGAACTTCAATGCTGTATCTTGGTGTTGACACTATGGGCAACCAATACCAACTATGCCATGCTGAAGGAATGCTTGCCTCACTGCGCTGTGATTATGTACACACAGATTGGGCATAGTACTAAATGACTCTACGGACCTAGGCCGGAGTCAAAAGCGAGTCAACCCCAAGGGGCGCATCCTATGCGACTTGAATAGTGGCATCACTCCCTAAAGTCATAGTGCACAAATGCTAGTGCACCTTACTCCCTATCTCTGCGGGACAGGCCTCAAACTAGAGACCTAAGCAGAGCTGCAGGGGAATACACAACATCGCCTCTCTGGCATGCATCTTAGGGGGCAGTCCACCAAAGGGATCCTGCGAGGTCCTAAAAATCTTAGTAATCAGTACTATCAGACTGAAATACTGAGAAAGGCACTGGACAAAGGGGGAATTGCCACATGTTTTTCTAAAATGCAGTCCACCTCTACTCTGTCCCAGCTACCACCTTTAGTATTGCTACCCATCCCTAGAAGAGAACATATCCCAACCCAGTTATGATTGGGGAGAGTGGCAAAGAAGATAATAGGATGCATATAGAACCTAATTCAATTCTCCTTTACCAAACTCATAAACTAACTTGAGTAAAGACACTTCCAAAGCCTGCTATATGTTGAGAATTCAAATGCCACACTTCAGTAGGTATGGCTATATCCCCACCCTAAGGTGAGCACATATCTCTACGTCAAAACCATAGTTGGAGAGGGAGGTAAACGAAATGGAAGAATTGTTGCAGACTGCCTCCCATATTTTCATCTAGCTTACCCAACCCAGATAGCAAACTGACATTGAATCAACGTGGAAATATGACATAGAAACAACGTTGATCTGACATTGTTTTGCTCATCAAATTAACGTTGAACCAACGTCAGACGCGTCATTCTTTCAAAACTAACGGAAAATCAACTTGAAATCAACGCGTTGTTTCAACGTTATGAAAGCAAACCAATTTTCGATTTTCATTTAGCTTTGAAGAATGCCGCGTCTGACGTTGGTTCAACGTTAATTCGATGAGCAAAATCAACGTTGTTTCAATGTCATGAGAGACGTCGTTTCCACGTTGATTCAATGTCAGTTTGCTGTCTGGGAAAGTCCTTTCAGGCAAGTCATGCCACTCGCCGCCATCTTGGCAACGCCTCCAGGCAGCTATTTCGGACTTAACAAGACCAGGCTCCTATCTAAATGAATAGAGAGTCAGAACTGCACTTTCACTGGTCACCAGGACATAAAAACTGCATGTATAGAAACAGCAGTAAAATATAATAAAAATCGCTGAGAAAGTCTGATGACTTTGCACTAAAATAAGGTTTAAAACGCCGTTTTCCCACAGGTTATACTTTTACTGTGCATGCGCAAGGGTTCTCTCGCTCTCTGTCACGCACGCGCGTGCACAGTTTGAAATGCGCGCTCTTGCTTGCTCGCTCTAGATTCCGGGAGGTTTGACCTAATTTGCGGGCCTCTATCAATCTGCGGGAGACACCCGGAACTTCTGAGAGACTTGGGATGTCTAATATTTACACAACTCACACATACACTGCATATCAAATCTGCCGCCTTTTCAAACAGTTACGTATTTAAATGTTTCCCGGCTTGACCATTAAAAGCAGACGATTTGCTGTCCAGCGGGAGGGGCGGGGCATTTGCATACAACCGCCATCTTTGGTGTTACGGGTTTTCCCTATACATTTATAAGGATTTAGGAAGTGGCATGTCTCTATATAAATAGTCTCTGGCTTACATCAACCCCTAAGGAGGTGTCTGTCTTAAGGGAGCATTTAGTATACAATTCTACTTTAGACCCAAACATATTGGAGAATAAAGAAGAAAGAAAGCTGTTTCAATTTCTGATTCCTGTTTTTCTTTGAACAAAATCTGTTTTCACAGTGTTTTTCATCAGTCTTGTTGTTTTTCTGGCCACTTTTTGTCGATCCCGTCCATGAGGTCTTGAGTCCTCCTGGCCTCGCACCTCCTCTGCTCCTTTACTCCCTTGGAGGGGGGACACGAGCAGCTTGGCTTCTTACCCAGTCTCCAGTTATCCTACGACACGTCAGGAGGGTTGGAGGTTGAGTGAGGTGAATTTATATATATATATATATATATATATATATATTGAACATTCCTCCTGAACCCTGACTACTGTGCCTTCGCCTCTCTGAAATTCCCCACAACCGTCTGAACAGAACTGTGGAAGAATCCACAATTCTGCAACCGCTTCAGGATCTCTGCCCCTGATCCAAATCTCTCAGCAGATCAGCCTGATACACCTGCAAATTCAGACTGACCGCTACCCCAAATGCCTTGCCAATCCGTTAGGTTGGTTTTCAATGACTTTCAGAAGATTTCAAAGACGATGCCTCACTCTGCGAGAGATTGCTGGCTAGCGTCTCTTCTACGGGGAATCTTCACTCATCCTTGCTCGCGTAAACCCTCCACACTCGCATAATTTAAATGTGGGGATAGAAAAATGCAAGCTGAATATGGCTTCTTCCAGTATCTTACCAGTTCAGTGTAAAGATCCGGTAGAAAAGGAAGGCTCATTGAAGGATGATGAGCCTCTTTCTCAAATTCCTCCGCCAGCTCGACTTGAGAGCCCTACTCAGCAGCCACTGGACCCGACCTGCGGTATGAAGACGTCCTTTGAGAAGAGGGCCAAGTGTGAGCAGTTTTTTTTTCACTGTGAAATTGTCACAGTGACTGCATCCACACCGCTCGAGAGCTGACCATGCGTGCCCTGCTCCCTAGCAGACAAGGCAAAGATCGTGGGTGTCCTCAGATGTCATAAACTGAGGACACTGAGGCACGCACCTTCTAATGAACTTCCTGAAGACAAAATAGGTGGTGAGGTGTAACTCAGGCCCCATACTCATGGGTGTTCACCAATGAATATCGGCATGTGCACGTTCTTTAGACACCAGTCACTATGATGCCATTCCCTAGAGCATCAACACTAAGACACAGTCCCACTTTAAAAGGGAACTGCAATGTACAACATAGTTGCAACAAATAAACAGTGTTAATAGAAATCTCAAGGAACTCTCCAAATTGTGGATATAAATGCATGCATTTTTGTGACATAAACTGAAAATTGTTAAATGAGCAAAAATGTAAAAGAAAATAATATTTATTGATGATTCATTCATTCATTGAGAAAAGTATGGAATATTTAGAGATAGCATATTACCCATGACTTACAATGAAATGTGCTTTGTGAAAACTATCATTCATTTTATGTTTTGTGGAGTTGATGTAAAAAAGCAATGCAAGAAGACAATACATTTTTTTAAAGATGTTTTAAACAAACTTTTTTTATACATTTGTCAATTTATCCTTCTCCATTGCAATGCACGTAGGCCTATATGGAGGTCTAGGGGTCTTATCATTATCATTAAAAATAAAACGATATAAAACATTTTTGTTAATATAGCTGAAATAATGTTAGAAAATAATTTTCAACTAAACAAAAATGAGTAATGTTGCTTTGGCAATAACAAACTAGAAGCACTAAAATTACTAAATAAAAAAAAATTGAACTAAAATTTGCAGCAGTTCCACTTGCTTTGTTTCCTTTTCTGCAATATTTCTAACATTGCTGTATGTTGTTTATACATCAACAGTATGACTTTCCCTGAATGTGGAGCTCTACAGCAATAGTGTAACTTAAATGTCTGATTTAAGAAGAACACTCAACCAATATGATATCCAATACCTAGCCGATGTTCTTTCACGACAACACACACAGGTCCTCCACTAGTAAACTCTAATGACTGTGGAACAAAACCTTAAATCTTTGACATTTATATACTATCACCGTTTCCTTTATCACAAACGATGTCATGGGAAATGACAAGTGATGTCCCTGGTTGTCAGATTCAGAGATTTGATAGAACTGAGAAATTGCTTATGAGGTAAAACCATGTAGTTTTACCAGTTTTAAGCTGTCATATGCCGAAAAAGCATTGTGGAGGCAATGGGTTCAGAGACCAAGATGGGAGGAAGCTGTCCTTTAAGGACACACACCACCATGTAATTTTATTCCATGATGACTTGAAACTTCTCAGCAGTTCAGGGAACATGCTTTCCATCGATCTTTCAACTTTTCTTTCACTCATCTGTCGCTTGAAGCCGGCAGCATGAGGCGGCGAACAGTGGTGATGTATGTGGAGATCGGCTGCTTTGTGTCCTGTCTGTGTGGCTGGATGTTGATCTGCTCCACGCTGGCCACTGAGTACTGGATCTTCTCTGAGGTCAGCTCTGTAGTTCTGACCACCGGGAGCTACTATTCCAACCTCTGGATGGACTGCGTCTCGGACGGCACAGGCGTATCTGACTGTAAATACTACCCTTCCATGATGGACCTGCCTGGTGAGGAATCACTGCTTACACTTTATAAAAGATCTCACTTGTTAACATTAGTTAACGGATTAACTAACATGGACTAGCAATGAGCTATGTAAATTTACATAATTAATTAACCTTTGTTAATGGTGCTTAGAAAAATGTTCATTTTCATGTTAGTTCACAGTGCATTAACTAATGTTAACAAATACAACTTTTGATCTTAAAAAGTATTCGTAAACGTTGAGATTAACACTATTAACGAATGTTGTTGATATGTTGTTTACTGTTAGTTTGTGTTAACAAATTAAATCTTATCGTAATGTTATGGAATCACACTACAAACTGCGAAATTGTGAAACTGGTAAAAAAAAAATATTGACAAACAGTAATATTGTGAAATATTATGACAATTTAAAATTACTGTTTTCTATTTTAATATATTTTAAAATGTAATTTGAAAGCTGAATTTTCAACATCATTACTGTTGCTGATTACACATCAGTTTTCAGTGTCACGTGATCCTTCAGAAATCATTCTAATATGCTGATTTTATGCTAAAAAAAACATAAATTATTATTCAATGTTGAAAACAGTTGTACCAACAATGTACCACCCCCCCCAAAAAAAAATTCTATGATGAATAGAAAGTTCAAAAGGACAGCATTTATTTAAAATAAACTTAAAAAATTAACTTTTGATCAATTTAACTCATCTTTGATGAATAAAAGTATTTTCTAATTTCTTTCCCCCAAAAATAAAAAAATAAATTCTTATTGACCCCAAACTTTTGAACGGTAGTGATTAATGTTACAAAAGCTTTCCATTTCAGATCAATTCTGTTCTTTTGAACTTTCTATTCATTAAAGAATCCAGAAATAAAAATGTAAAAAACTGTTTTCAACACCGAAGACTGGAGTAATGATGCTGTAAATTCAGCTTAGATCACAGGAATAAATTAAACTTCGCTATATATTCACATAAAAACCCACTGTTTTAAATTGTAATAATATTTCACAATATTACTGTTTTTTTTATCAAATAATTGCAGCCATGGTGAGCAGAAAAGACTTCTTTTAAAAACATAAAAAATCTTACCAATCTAAAACTTTTGACCGGTAGTGTATCGGGTGAATGCAGGTTGATTTGGACACTTTTTTCCATTAAGATAAAAAAGTGGAAAAAGTGTTAAATACAACCGTACTTTTATTTTTCTTTATAAAAAATGTATCTTACTTTTCAGCAAAAACATTAAGCAGCAATTGATAGTAATACACATTTCTTGAGCAGCAAATGAAGGATCATGTGACACTGAAGACTGGAGTAATGATGCTGAAAATTCAGCTTTACCATCACCATCACATGAATAATTTACATTTAAAAAAAAAACCCATACATTTTAAAATATATTATTATAAAAAGTTTTTTTTAAATAGTATATTTCATAATATTATGGTATTTTTTTTTTTTTTTATCAAATAAATGCATTTCATGACATCAGGAGAGGAGAGGCTATTCATGCGTTTGGTTAATATTAAACTCCGCTCTTGGTGTGGTTGTTAGTTTTCCTCCATGTGTGCAGGGCTCTGTCTGTGGTCTCTGTGATCTTTGGGTTCTGGGGAGCTGTGCTTGCCCTCATTGGGATGAGATGTACCAAAATCGGAGGCTCTGAACTCGCCAACGCCAGAGTCACATTCGCCGCAGCATTGACGTACATGGCATCTGGTATGAATATTCCTTCATAATCATTTTTGCATAAAACATAAACTGAGTATCATTAACTGTTGTCTGTTTTGCAGGGTTCAGTGGTATGATAGTCTACTCCTGGTGGGGAGATAAAGTGCGTTCTGAATTTGTGGATCCATATTTCTTACAAACAAAGTACGTAATTATGACGGTTGTGTTTGTCATATTACTGTATGTCTAACTTTGAACGTTTTTATTTTTAGAAAGTATATATTGTAGTAATTGACGTAAAATACGTGTCATGATGGGCTTAAAGGGGTCATATAATGAGGAATCAAATATCTTTGGTCTTCTGAGACAGAATTGTTCCTTGGATCATGAAAAAAAAAAAAAAATCCCGAAAAACCTCCTCAGTCCAAAAATTTAATTTATCGAAATGAATAGATGCAAAAGAAAACACTGCGCTGACAGACATTGACCAACGTGGACAATCACCAGATTACAGTACGAAACTGATTCAACATACAAGCTCCAACACACACTGATCTGACAAAACCCTGGTGCAGTGTGATTGGCTGTAAGATTCTACGACAGTAAATTGCATTGGCAAAGCAGCCAGTGAAATAAGTGACTGTTAAATTAAGTGACTGTGTAAAACACTTTTAAGGGCTTATTTCACGCAAATTGGTGTAATATGGTCCTTTAAAATATGAAACATTTATTTCTCAGGTTTGAGCTCGGTGCCGCTCTCTTCATTGGTTGGGGAGGGTCGTGTCTGGTTATATGTGGAAGTGCAGTCATGTGCTATTTCTCTGGGAAAGAGTCATTCCCCAAAAGGTCTGACCCGTCACACTGTATACATCTACTGTACGTGGAAACAAGTTAAATAGGCGGGTGAAATGAATATGTGGTTAAATTGGTACCTTTTTTCTTCCTCAGATTCAATAAACAACTCACAAGACCTCCAACCAAGATGACAGCACATACCAGACGTATGTACATGCTGCCCGTCTCGTCCAGACCCTCAGCTGTGTTCATCCCTCCTTCACACCAATCATACACTGAGAGAAGAGGAAGCAGAGAGAGGAGAGGAACACAAGGAAGCCAGTCATCAAGAACCGTCCGACCCATAAGGCCTCCTATAGACTCAGCTGTTTAAAAAAATAATCTAGCAACATTTGTTGACACTTTTCCAACACTAGAAATTGAAATATAACAGGAGTGCAAAGGAAAGAAGAAACTTGGAAGTGTTATAAAAAGTGAATTTAATAAATCATCTAGGATATAAACAATCAAAAAGTATGAGGCAATTATTTTAAAGTGCAATATGTTCCTTAACCGTACTTGTACCTTTATATTTCATATAAAGTAATATTTAACACTGTGAATCTACAACTCAAGGAATGAAAGGCTGTTTGTGCACTGCTGTCCCTGAATAAACACTAAGCCTGAGCTACAACAGATACTGGCTGTTACAGTTGTGAGGTTTATTAGCTGGTGAATGTTTTGGTATTGCTCTGTTGCATTTTCTTATATCTCATCTGAATCATCCCAGTCACTGACAGTCACTAAGCTGCTCTTGAGAGTGCTGCTGGTTCCTGCGTCTGTGAGGCCTGCAAAACACAAAGAAAGAAATCAGAATCGCCCTCCGAAAACCGTCCGAGGAGTCTCTGCTTATACAGTAAGAGAGGGGTCACGACTCCCGAAACACTGCTTCGAATGTCTTTTAACACCACAAAAATATACTACGGGTGCACTCACACTTTGGTTCGATTCAAACCGACTCTGGTGCGATTGCTCTGTTAGTGCGGTTCATTTGAATGAGTGTGAACGCTGCTATCCGAAACCTTGGTGTGCACAAAACAAGCGGACAGAGAGTCCTCTGTCCTCTTCCAAACAAACTCTAGTGAGGTTTGACTGAAATATGAACGCAACACAAATCTAAACGAACCAAAAACAGGACGTGATGTCACAAGATGCGACCCTAAAGAGGACAGAATGGTCAAGCGTACCTGTTTTTTCTCGTCATAAGAGCTACGTTGGCCATTACAGTTCAGTGCAGTGCTTTTGTGTGTGTAAAGGAGAAATTCCTGGAGCTTTTTTTTAACTCATTTACATGTTTTATTCTGGCCAGCTTTACTGACTGCAGAAATTAATGTTGTGAGGTTTATTCGTTATTCTATTTCTATTTTTTTTTTGTAAGTACTGTACACACAACAGAAAATATTTTAAAAAGGTTCAATGAAGTTGCAAAGTAAATAAATTGAATGGTGACTAACATAATTCTTCAAAAGTAAAACTACTACTTTAATATTATAGCTCATTTAGCTTTTGTTTATGGTAAAATAAACAATAGGTAACATGTTTTAAACATGATACATATTAAAAATGGTCCATTTAAGTTGGTGATTAAATCAATTGGCTAACAGCGACTGAATGTCCACACAAAGATGGCAATATCTGAAATCCTTGTCCTTGTGGGGACATTTTTGGTCCCCATTAAGAAAACACCTTAGTAGGGCTGGGTATTGTTAGGTACTTCACAATTCGATTCGATTTCAATTCTTGAGGCTTCGATTCAATTCGATTCGAAATTGACTTATTAGCTTCGATATCGATTCAATAATAAGTAAATACACAAGTAATTAAGTGCCTGAGTATATTTTTAAGTAATGTGTGCAGTTTTACCAATGTTAAAGAACAAATTGACCCCAGCATGTTTGTTTCCTGTCATGGTTTATTCAGCAGAATAAAATGGTAAATGGTAAATGGACTGCATTTATATAGCGCTTTCATAGACCCAATGGCCACCAAAGCGCTTTACAATTTGCCTCACATTCACCCATTCACACACACATTCATACACCGACGGCGACGGCAGCCATACAAGGCGCCATCCAGCTCGTCGGGAGCAGCCGGGGTTAGGTGTCTTGCTCATGGACACCTCGACACTTGGTCAGGTGGAACCGGGGATTGAACCACCAACCTTTCGGTTTGTAGACAACCTACATGAACCACTGAGCCACTGCCGCACCAAAATGTACAACATTGTATGTGTTGAATTCAAACACAACTGTGACAAGCACTGTACAGTGCTTTAACAACACCTCTAAAGTGCATGTAACTAAGTAGTAGAAAGTATATTTCTTTCTTCCTATACATTCAAGTTATAAAAGAAATGTAAACAGAAGCACAAAATGTGCATACTCAAAAAAGTGCAATATTATATTCTAATTATAATTTTGTAAACAATAACACTTAATAGCTGATCACACTTAACAGCAATTGCGAGTTATCAGGCCAATTCTAAGGGGGAAAAAATACTAACCTTTTTCCCTCTCAGAAGTTTATATCTCATAGACTTTATATCATGCATTTCTGACTTTATATCACGCAATTCTGACTTTATATCATGCATTTCTGACTTTATATCACGCATTTCTGACTTTATAACACCCAATTGCGACTTCCATAGTTCCCGGCTTACAGTGGAATCCAAAATGAGCCCAAACGTCGGCTTTTAATGTTGGCGGTGCAGGCTTGAACGGAGTGCAGCTGCTGTCCGTCATCGCGCTGTTTTGCTAAGGGCTAAAGCGCGACTTGTACAACGCTGAACGCTCTCACTAGAGTGTAGCCCACAGCGCCGCCACTGGCCTGGATGGCTGAATCGATTCATAGGATTTGATGAATCGATATTGAATTGAGAAGCAAAAAATTGCAATGCATTGATGAATCGACATTTTTACCCAGCCGGCATTAAAAAAAAGAAGTTTGCTTCCGGTTGTTTGTCAGTTGAGGTCATGGGTCGGTAGTGATTTTTATTTATTTTTTCTCCAGTGGCAGCAAGGGATAGGAAGGAAATTATTCTTATATATTTTACTTCACAGTAGTGGATAGGCTACTCTATTTTTTCATAACATAGCCTACCTGTACATGTACTCTACCACCTTGTGTGTCCTAGAATTTTACACACACACACACACGCTGATTTTAAATGTGTGCGCGCAGGCAAACGCGGTTGCCTTATTGTAAAGTGTTACCGGTTCGCACGCGCGCATCTACGTTACAACAATGACGTGTGAACGCCCGTGGTTGCCTCTTTTGTTAGCATTGCTGGAGGACAACAGGCTATACAAATACGGTCCTGTACAAAAACATAAATTATAGTTCGCCTCAAAATTTTTTTATTTGTGTATTTATTTAATTTGTATTATTTCTTACCCAATCTCATAAAATAAATTTGGGTCAGACATAAATTGACAGGGTCGGTGGGAAACCGGAACCAACAATTTTTTTTAATGCCTTGTACATCATACGTTTTTTTTTTTTTTTTGATGTTTTTTTTTTTTAATTGTAAAAATGCAGAACGTTTTTTTTTTTTTGTATTTTTTAAATGATGTAAATCATTTATAACCCTGATTTCTTATTAGCAATCTCTTGAAAATATGTTTGGTTAAAAAGGAATTGTGTGTACCTGGCTTGTGCCCTTTGCCCGTCGATGAGCCCCACACACTAGTGCTGGTGTCAAGACTCTTGTCCAGGCTCTTCCTGATGACGGGCACGGGACATTGGCTGGGTTTGGGTACAGCGGGCACATCCTCTATAGAGGAGATATCCCAGTCATCATCGTCATCCTCTTCATCTGTGTACTGAAAGCAAGAGCAGAAAATCAACACTTTACAAATTTGGTATAGAGATAAAAACAGCATTTATTTAAAATAAATATCTTTCATAACATTATAAATGTCTTTTCTGTCACTTTTGATCATTTGAATGCGTCCTTGCTGAATAAAAGTATTAATTTCTTACTGAACCTAAACTTTTGAATTGTATATCTACAATATTTGCTACAGTTATGTGATGAGCTATATTATTTGACTGAAGTGCAAAAATACTTAATAATAGCCTATTTAATATATTTTTATGTCAATATAATATCAAAATATTTAGATAAATAACCTGTTCTTCATTGTTGTAGATTTCAGTGCCATTTTAATGCAACATAATATAAACACCTGTATCTGTTTAAAGGGGCAGATCTCACCTTTAGGACTTTCTTTACATCTTGCTTTATATTTTGGACAGCTGTTGGCTTTTCCAGGAATGTATTAACGCCCCCTGCTGGTTTCTGTGGGCCTCGTGTCGCCAGCTGTTTTTCAAGGCTTTTGCCAATAGCTTTGACATTACCTACAGAAAACACACACAATACAGACATAATCATTTTTCCAATTTTTGTTTGCAATACAACAACTGACATTAGAAGCGAGTCTTACTGTGAGTAATCTTCTCCACATTTCCATTCTGGTCGGTGTGTTTGTGCAGCTGTGACAGGTTGATCTCCTTGATCTCGCTGCCGTCGGTCCACTCGCTGTCGCTCTCGCTCAGAGCGGTCACATCTGTCCTGTTCGCACTGATCACGGGAGCAGCGGAGCGCACAGCAGGAGTGTGAGGGCTCGAGCGCTGATGCGTTTTAGCAGTCTGGGCTTTGACTGTGGTGCTGTTGACCGGGACAGATTTCTTCTGTGTTTGAGGGGCTTCGTCCTCAGACGTCTCCTCTTCCTCGGACGAATCGTCATCAGAGCTGAATGGAGGGGTTCTGCAAGCGAGACATAATATTTATGTTCAGACAACACAGAAAAAGCCACTGCATCTAAGTATAAAAATACTGCTAAAGAGCGGTAAAATAAAATCAGTGATCATTTAAGCCAAAGTGATATCATGAACAGGTAAATAAATTAAAGTCAACAGGAAATTGCATTTCAGCATTTCAATTCTGTAATGTGATGCATGTCTGATTCAAACTACTAATACAACTAAAAAATATTATACATTTCTGTTAAATAAATACGCATGAACTAAAATAAAGAATTAAAAACCTTACATTTATGTCAAGGCAATTTTTGAAATTTCAAATTTGTAAAAACTAAATAGACATATATATATATAAAAAAAACAATTATAAAAACGACAAAAACAACAAAATGACTATTACTTTTACTAAAAATAAATGTATTATATATATATATATATATATATATATATATATATATAAATAAAAAAATGTAAAATATTAATAAATACTATATTAGTATATTAATAATACTGCAATGACACTGTTGATTTTAAACATTGGGGCATGATTGATTAAAAAAAAACTTTTTTTTTGTCCCACCAGCTTTGGATATGTTAGCAGAAAACACTTGAGAGAGTTTTTTCAAAACAAACAATACAAACCTTACAATAATGTGAATTACGAGACAAGGATTTGTATTATTTATTTTGTGTGATTTTATTTTAAATTTGAAGTAATTTACCTGAAGATAAAACCCTGACGGCCGTACCTGTGATGCTGCAGTGGTGTGGAGGTCTTGGGCAGGGTGCTGGTTCTGCTGCGTGGGACTGGTTGTGGAGTGTGAAGCTGTTTGGGAGCAGGACCTGACACCACACGAGTTACTGTTGATGGAAAACTGCTGGATCTGGGTCTGGACTGCATTCCTGCAGAAGAACAAGAAAAAAGCTGCATCCTAACTGAAACAAGTGATCCAAGCGAGGAACAAAACATCAACTAAAACGCAAAGCTTTAAAACCCACGTTTGTTCTTCCTTGTCGTTCATTCATCATCTTTGAAGTTATTTTTCACAAAGCATTATTTTGCTTTGCTTCAGCTATGATCAAGAGACATCCACTCTTGCATTTTGGGGGCAGAGCAATGAAGGGAGGGGTGTGTTTATTTGGGTTTGGGTTGATTTCAAATATCCAGTGTTTCTCAAGATATCCCTGGACCTTTTGGCAGTGTGTTCACCGAAGCGTTTTTAGCCAGCTGAAAACACCAGGCACTGAAAACGCAGTTTTTTTTTCAGTTGATACGCTTTGTTTGCTATGATATGGTATAACCGCGGAAGTGTTACTAGCGTCACATTTCACAAATAGTTTGTTTTTGTATTGTTTCTGTATGAAAATTATAAAAGTACAATGTAAAGTATTTGCTCTGGCTCTTGTTTTAAATTATTTTGTCCTGTTATTTAGATTGTTGTTTCCTTTTTTTTGCCATTGTACAAGCAGCAGGATGTGACAGTTGGTCAGTGGTATTTGTCCCGCCCCTCCTCCACTGTGATTGGACGGCTAGGTAAAAAGTGTCAGTGATGAGTGCTGCGTTTTAACCAAAGTTGAAAATTCTTCAACTCTCGGCTTTGGTGGACACGCGGCTTTAAAGTAGTAGTTAACTTTAAAAAAAACTTTTGCTGATAATTTACTCACCCCCATGTCATCCAAGATATCCATATCTTTCTTTCTTCAGTCGAAAAGAAATTAAGGTTTTTGATGAAAACATTCCAGGATTTTTCTCCATATAATGCACTTTACTGGGAACCAAACGGTTCAAGGTCCAAAATACAGTTTCAGTGCAAACTGCAAACTGTTTAAAGGGCTTTAAACGACACCAGACGATGAATAAGGGTCTTATCAAGCGAAACGATCGCTCATTTAAAGAAACAATTAAGTTTTATAAGCTCAAATGTTCTGTGATGCACATTCGTGACTCTCCTGTTCGAACTCGTTCATTAAAATGAACATATCTTTTTCCGAATCAATTTGTTGATGATAGACTCGAACTCGGACTCGAAAAAAGATTTGTTCAATTTGATGAACGAGTTCGAACAGGAGAGTCACGAACGCGCATCACAGAACAGAGAAAGGCGACCATTTGAGCTTATAAAACTTAAACTTTGTTTTGTTTTTTTTTAAACGAGTGATCGTTTCGCTTGATAAGACCCTTATTCATCGCCTGGAATCGTTTAAAGCCCTTTGAACAGTTTACAGTTTGCACTGAAACTGTCTTTTGGACCTTGAACCGTTTGGTTCCCAATGAAGTCCATATGGAGAAAAATCCTGGAATGTTTTCATCAAAAACCTTAATTTCTTTTCGACTGAAGAAAGAATGACATGGACATCTTGGATGACATGGGGGTGAGGAAATTATCAGCAGAAGGTTTTTTTAAAAGTGAACTACTCCTTTAATGCCTTGTTCTCAGCCTTGAAACTGCAAGGGCAAATCCTGACCTTCTTCATGTTGTTTGGGCTTGGCTGGCTGCTCCGTGTTTCTCTCCTTCACTCTTTGCTCTAGTTTATGGTTGATCTCTTTCTGCGCCCTCCGATACGCTGGGTCCTCTTCCTGTCTCTTCTGACGATCAGTGATAATCTGGACCATGGTGCTCTTATACACCCCTTTAGAGAGACCACTGCCTCCCTGAAGACACCAGAGACATTGAGGTTATACAGTGCCATGGCTTCTCAACTGTCATAATTAAACATTTTTTCATGCAGTTTGACACTCACTACTTTGATGCCTAAGTTCTGCAGTCTATCATCAAGGTTCTGCTGAGCCGCCAGACGCATGTCTCTCCTCAAACCCGGGTTCTTCAACAGCTCCTGCACTTCCTGCTGCCACGACCGGCTCTCCTCGTGACTTTCAGAGATGCTAGAGGAATCTGAAAATATAAGATCAATGATTATGGTCACATGTCAAATAATTTCTACAGTTGTTGTGACAGATGCTGCCACTCATTGTAAAATACACTTTTAACTTGGTATAGCAATGCTCTATAATGCAGTTGCATAGAGACTAAATACTTTTTTTTTGAATATATAAACATTACCGTTCAAAAGATTGTGGATGTTTTACTTTTTTGAAAGAAATCTCTCCAAGGCTGCAATTATTTGACAAAAACACAGGAAAAATAGGAATATTTTGAATTATTATTACAATTTAAAATATATAATTTTAAAATGGATTTACTGCCACTTTTGATCAATTAATGCATCCTTGCTGAATAAAAGTATTAATTTCTTTCAAAACAATCATACTAACCACAAAGTTTTAACAGTATTGTATATAAATGTACAATTATTTAAAAAAGGTCACTTCAGATATTAATATTAGCTGCAAACATGGATTTTATTTATTTATATATATATATATATATATATATAATTATTTATTTTGACCTTGCATAAATAGGAAAAAATAAAAATAGTAAAATGCACAACCAAAGAAAAAATAATAATTGGAAATGCCACTGCACTTGTACAATGTCTCTTTTATATTTTTAAACCCGGAAATAACAGAGAACGGCAAACATTTCCTGTAACTGCACATTGACATTCCCTTTCTCTTGCTCTGAGCTGTCCAATAATTACATGCATGCTGTAACATCTGTGTTTACTGAGGAGACAGATCTTTAGTTTGCTGGCGACACAAGCTCAGACTGAACACGCAGACCTAAGCAACAGATCATGCAGACAGGATGCGAGCATGCCACTCAATCACTACCGCTTTACCTTTCTCCTCCTCAGACAGCTCCACTATAGGATCCAGTTTATGGACTGAGCTGGACTGCTCTAATAGGACAGCGCAAAGAGGTCAGAGAAGAGTGCAGGGGTTACGGAAGGACCGAGGCAAATTAAAATCTAAACCGCTAGCCTAAAACATTTATGATATTACCCATACTGACCCCATTAAATCACATTTTGTGGCTGTTTGTTAATACATGTACATTAGCTTTGAAGCCATCCATATGCTGGTGTCCACCATGGGGATGCTGCAACCCAATTTGCATACTGTCCATCCCAACAAGTATCCAAAATTAGAATGAGTGTGTCTCAAATTGTTACATGTAGCCCATTTTATGTTTAAAATACAGCATGATGTGATGCCACAGTGACCTGGGCTACCCAGCAAGCCCAAAAGCCTGACAACAAAGTTGCAGTTGAGATTATGCTTATCTGGAAATTGTCTAGCAATATGTCATGCAGGAACTTACCACTGACCACTACTTTAGCTTTAGTCTCTGGAGCCGGGGCAGCAACCACTGAAACAAAAATATATTTCGATTCAAATTAAGAAGGTAATTTAGCACTGATATATTAAAAAGTGATTTTACGTTTTTACGTAAAATATAATATTTACATACCTTCACGTTGCACTGTTATCGTTGGCGGCTTTGACGAGATCTGTTTCATCTGTAAAAAAGAAACGCATGTTATTTGCTAGGGCTGGGTAATAAATATCGATTTCTCGATATTAATCTATTCTCATTTTTACAAACCGATATCGATTCTTAAATCTCAAGAATCGATTAGTCATCCTGTTTCATTTGAATGAATGAGACGTATCGCGGCTGCGCACATCCAACAAATCGCACTAATCTTTGTCCTGCTTTGTTACTATTGAAATTAAACAAAGTCTCAATTTTCAAATTACGTCCATTTTCTTTAGAAATTCAAAAACATAAATAGCGTTTTGCCGTTTTGGCGCTGTGGCGTGAGATCGCTTTGGCGCAGCTCCAGAGAAGCAGCTGATCTCTCTTCCGGCTTAATAATACCAGTCACAGCGCGAAATAAACATGAATGAGCATCTGAAAGTGTGTTAAAAGATCGAGTACAACTTATCGAAATCCGTATCATGTCACATTGATTCGCTCAATCTGCGTTTCAACCGTGGAAAGACGTCAATTAAACCGCTTCAATGTCATGTATCGTCATATTTACCTCAGAAAACCCACATAAACTCGTTAGTCCACACTCGTTAGTGTTCTTCAATATTTAATGCATATTTGAATAAATCTGGCAAGTTTTTATGACAGCCACCATTTAAATGTTTATATTTCATATAATCTTCTTATTATAAAAATAAATAAAAGTGTAATTTAAGTGTTTGTATAGCTACAAAACAGTTAATTATTACCTTCATATTAGGTTAATGAAGCCTAGTAGGTTACAACTAGACTATATATATATTATATACCATAGTTTACAGCATTTAAGAGATTTGATTTCCTTGAGAAAAATTGCCATTTATTGTAACTGATATCCAAAATAATCGATATTGAATCGAATCGAATCGTAATCGAAATCGAATCGCATTGCAAGCTTGTGAATCGAAATCGAATCGAATTGTGAAATTTGTCTCAATACCCAGCCTTATTATTTGCTATTACGAAAAAAAAAAAAAACCAGCAACGCGTTATCTGAGCCCTGTCACTTTAAATTGATATGTTTCACTGAAAAGACAACATGCATAATGACAAGCTGACAACATAATCAGCATAAGTGTCCGGATATGTTCCCACATCGCTCGAACCTAAAGATTACTCTGTGGGCTAATACAGGATATCCTGAACAATCGAGCCTCTTCCTGTGCTGAGTTACAGTACTGACCTGCTTGTTTTGGGAGGCAATAATCTGCTGCTGTTCCTGCAGCCTGTGGCTCAGTTCCTGCACCTGTCTCCGCGATTCCTCCCTGCCTTCTGACACAGCAGAGCGCAGTTTGAACAGGTCCTCCTGAAGCTGATGAACCAGAGAGAGACATTACGCATATATACGGACATGTGAGCTATTCCCATATTTAAAAAGCTACCTGTGATACCTACCAGACTTTTTTCACTGTCATGGTCCTCCTTTATTTTTTGCATTTTCACT
Organism: Pimephales promelas; assembly: GCF_016745375.1. The sequence goes on along the minus strand of NW_024121355.1, from coordinate 3,018,149 downwards.
GTCCACTTCACCTCCTGAGTAAAGAAAAATATACATTTTATAAGTATAACTACACCTATATCAATTTCAAATCATCTGAATGTTGCATCTCCTTACTTGTTTGTGGAGTTTTTGTTGAAGTTTAACAACTTCCTGCCAGTGTTCATTGCTGGCTGATGTACTGGGCTGTGTCAGTACCGGCTGCAGGCTTTCCTGCATATTTTTCTGCTGTAATCTTATCAATTCCTAAGGGGAGGAAAGTAAACATAAGGCTTTTTACCTTATTTAATCAATTTATTTGATCCTTTATAACATTGTTAAGTAAAATCCAGCAAAGTTTATTACATTATGTTGTATTATAATTAGTGCTGTCAATCAATTGAAACCATTTAACTAATTAATCACATATTTTTCTGTGACTAATCAAGATTAATCGCACCCAATTTTAAAGTTTTTCAAATGTTTTTATATTATAATCATTTCACATTTAATCTGTTAAAACAGAAAGACAGAAGCCTATATTTAAAATATTTGTTTAATGGCATTTTTTTAAGAAATTGCATTTTTCTCAATTCTAGCTGTTACAGCCATTCAGCATTACAGTATAAGTGAAAGCTATAAATTTTAACATTTATTAGGCTTTCAAAAAATATAAAAACTTTCATTTAACTTAAATCTTCACATAAACCCATTATAATAAATGTCACATTTACCTATGCCCTTCAATATATCAGGATTACATTTTTTTCTATTGACCAAGCCAAACCACATCAGATTTTTACTTACCCTGTAGAAATGTACAAAAAGTTGGTTTTCATTGTTTTTGACCTATGTAACCTTGTAAACAGGGCTAACAGGTAGGATATATGCAGACATTTAATAAAGTAAATTATAAATTAAATATAGATTCCTTAATAAAGCAACAAAAGTTTTTTAGTCAAGAGCAGTGAGTGATTTTCTTTTTCTTTTGTTCTTTAATTATCCTTATTTTTTAATTAGGCGCCTGTCACTTTAAGATCTGCCGTGGATCTGACACGTGTCTCATTTTCTTAGAACTCTTTACACTCATTTAAAACTTAATTTAACTCATTTAAAACTATACTTGTGAGGATACTCAACAAAATGGGCATTTTGGCATAATTTTGTGTTTCTGTCCGTTTAACCGCTGACAGCAACGGCTTTCTGTGCGGACGAATCATGTGTGTGTGTCAAACAGACAGGCGATACACAGAAGCGCGCCAGTACAGCACTGCGTTCTCTTTTGTGTCTCATCAAGCTTGGATGGTTTAAAAGCATTTGAATAAGAGTGTGGTCATATAATGTAATGCTAGCCAAATGATGATGAATGATGAAATGATGAAAAATTGTACATTCATTTTGACAGCGTTAATTATATTATATATATGCTGACCAATAAAAGCTTTGTCCGAAATAAAAACTTACGGTTTCTAGGTTTCTGTTCTTTTGATGCATTGAATCCATGTCCCGTTGACAAGCTTCCTTGATTTCATCGATTTTGCTGTTCATCCGCATTTTCTCATCCTCCCTCCATATTTCCAGTTGTCGCTTAAACTCCTCCTGCCTTTGAATAAGCTCTTTCTCCTGGAAAAACATAGATAATGAAATACTTATTTTAAATAACAACATATACAACATACTATTAAAAACATGGTGTCTTTTTTTGTCTTTTCTAACCTGTTTAGCAGTGTAGTCTTTCTGCTGTTTTTCCATTTGGGACGTGACCAGGGTCAACTGCTCTTGTAGTTTGTTGATCTCATCTTGTAACTTCACAGTCTGAATTTTTTTTTGATTATCTGTTATCAGTTCTGGAAAACATCAGATGCTTGAATCACCCTTGTGAAAAAGAAGTGAACTGCATTAATGTGAACTTGCAATGTGCTTCAGATTAGAGGTCTGCAATGCCGTGGATGTGCGGCACAGGACAAGTTTTGGATTGCTGAGAGCGGGTGTAAGAGGGAAGATACGGATATGTGTGCGGGAAGCGGGTGGGAGCGGGATAAAATAATACATATTTTTAGCTGATTTCATTTAATATAAATTTAAACTGTCACTGAATAGCAATTAACATGCAGTATAGTGTCCGAAAACATTAGCTTAGTTTTTTTTTTTTTTTTTAATTATTTTTCAATATATTCCCAACAAATTTAGGTTCTGGGAACATTACTTTTTGGTTCCCAGAACACTCCTAGAACTTTCCCTTAAGGTTAAGGGAATGTTTCCGGAACGTTCTCCTTTCGTTATAAAAATGGAACCTAAAAATAACCTACACGGAACGTTCCTATAACGTTCTTGTTTGGTTCCCAAAAAAATAACCTCAAGGGAACATTCGGGGAACGTTCTGTGTTTGCTGAGTAAATTCTGTAATAAGTACTCTTTTTAAAAGTATGCAAAAAAACATTGATGATCACTCACTGATGTCAAACTCCGTAGGATGTCTGCGCTGCGTGTGACTTTGCAGGAAAGAGGCATTCATGAAGGCTTTCTCACAATGTTGGCACTGAAAAACAAAACCAATCAGGGGCTTTATTAATTTACATGACATCACATCTGTGAAGAGTACCAATGCTGAAAACATTTTCTTAAATGGCTTGCTTCTCCTTTTGTGTTCCATTGAGAAAAGAAAGTCTAAAGGGTTTGTCAAAATTTCAGGGTGAGTAAATGATGATTTTTGGATGATCTTATTACTTTAAAAGACAATTAACCTAAGCAGGTGGAAAAAAGCGAAGGATCATTGCTGACGATCGGAGAGAACACAAGCCCTGCTCAGGTGACGAGTTGGTGTCGGTGCAGCTCAACACAGCTGTCACTCACACTCCACTCAGGAATGATACCAAGAGACAATGTGGGCATGTTGCCATGGAAACACCGGGTGGTGCAGGGTTGATGTTGCATCTTATCGCCGCTCTACCTCTCGCTCCAATTCACGGACATGAGGAATATCCACAACACTGCACATCACACACCACATTTAGCATCCAAAACACCCGTCTGGTACTCTCATTCAAATTTAACCACGCTGCCACTGATACCCATCAAAAACACATGCTCTGAATTTGCAGGCTGCAAATCTGCAACAAGAATGTCGCCGTAAAACATCCATTGTGTGACATAATTGCATTGCTGCATTGACATAACTTCCCAAATCAACTGTGAAATGCAATTATGTTTCAAGGATCCAGGCAAACAGGGATTTGTTGGTGTCAATATGCAGCCTCAGCAGTTTTTGTATTACAGAACCAGCTCACGAAAACAGTCCCATTTCCCCCAAGTTAAAGGAAAAATACATTTTGCAAAAAGATTAAGGCTATTTAAAGTGTTTTAGAGATTTTTTCTGCATTATTTTATGACCCACCATCCTCCAGTTGCATACTGTTGTGCGACATAAAATGTAGGCTAATTGTAATAATTGTAAGTAACCTATATATTATGGTAGAATTCATCGAAACGGTTTGTATTTATTTTGATTCATTTAAAAACATAAAAAGATTCTGTAGAGTAGTGCTGCAATAATCTGGATACATTGAGAATCTTTTTTTTTTTTAAATAGAGGTCCCGATTCTCCCATGATTCTGAACAGACAACTAAACAAAATAACAGGTCATTTGCTAAAGGTTCTAACTAAATGTTAATTGTTGTAGTCAATTTAAAAATATTGAATTACTTTGAATGATTTTTTTTTTTAAATCGGCTTGAATAAATGATTTAATGCTCAGTGTTTTTGAACAAATCTACTGAATGAATGATTCAATGACTCACTCATAAACCCTTCACTTTTTTCATTAGTGGAAGAATCGGAATTTTTGAACAAATCTATTGAATGACTGATTCAATAACATATATACATATATACATTTCTAAAACTTTGTCGCCAACCACTGGTCTAACAATGTAATTACATTGATACATGATGCAATCTTTATTTTACTTGTCAAGTTACTTTCAAAAGATCGGTGATAATTTGAATGTAACAACAGAAATAATGATGCGAATACATAAATAATGTTTGTGAAGCTGTTTCATACCTACAGTATATATGTCAAGCTCTCTCTGGGTCAACGGCAGCGAAAATACATATTAAAAGTGATCGTAAGGTTGAGTAGACATAACCGAATCATTGTCATTTAGAAAAAAAAATCACGTGGGTGTTTGAATCGAGATCGCAATATTTTAATGATTCGTTGTGCAACTCTACTGGAGAGGATGAGAATTATACAGTTATATTAATGAGAAAAACTTGTTTTTACATTCGAGTAGTGAACATTTGGGGGAAAACATGCTTAACTTAAATGATAATTTTCATTGACAAACGAATTTTGTTTTGTTTTACATTTTTCCCATTTGTACATTAATTTTTATCACATTTCCCCCATTACAGTAATATCACAATGCAAACCAACATTAACTAAAAATAGGTCTTGTTTCAGCTACATTTTGGTAACCACTTCACTGTTCTCTGATGAAATCACTTCACGATCCTGAAATAAACAGTAAATCATGAGCAGCACTTTCATTTTGCTGACGATTCTGCTGTCAGGGGCGCCTGTGCTTTTCCTAGCAACCACATGAAACACCAGGTGTTGCCTTGGCAACAGCTGGCCACAATCAGGAAAAGGACAGTTGCATGATTACAAATGAGCAAACATCTGATAAAGCCATGAGACAAAGACTGTAACGTACATCAGAGAATTTTCGAAAACTAATGCAGCATGCAGTTTTATTTCAATGAAGAGACGAGTGGGAGGGACTGATGGGGGATGGGCGCTTTGATTTGTTTCCTCCATTTAAAGCTCTTTTATAAGTAGAGTACAAGTCATCGGCTGACACCATCTGCCCTATTCTCCAAATCCTGAATGCTGTGTCCAAAAAACACAGCGTCTGGTGATTAGCTAATCCTGTCCCGGCCTGCTTGTCCTGATTAAGGACTTAAAAGTGTTGACAACACTTAGTTCAGGATAAAAACTTATTTACATACATCTACTGTATACGAAAGCAACATTTTAGTCCACGTCTGTTCTCTTTAATGCCCTCTATTAGCTAATATACTCCTAAAGTTAACCGAATTTACTTTTCATTAAAATGTTTAATGTGGTAAAAAAACAACAACAAAAAAAAAAACAGTTGACTCACTGTAAAGTGTAATGACTCACTTTTTTCCCCCAATAAAATCAAATTCTATGAAAAAAATGGATGAGCCCATTAATATGTCCCACCCTGACTTCCTGTTTCAAAAGGACTTACACAACCATTCAAAATATTTGAGGTCATAGTGTTAAAAATGATTTCTATTTCAACATTTTTAACAATAATAATAAATTTTTTTACTTGAGCACCAGCAAATCAGCATATTAGAATGATTTCTGAAGCATCATGTGACACTGAAGACTAAAGTAATAATGCTGAAAATTCAGCTTTTTAAAATACATTTTTAAAATATATTATAATAGTTTTTATAATAATAATAATATTTCACAATATTACCGTTTGACTTCTTTCAAAAATATTAAAAGGAATAAAATAAAAACATATGACACAAGAAAGAAAACTACACTTTTCAAACTAATTAATGTAATCTATGACAAACTAGAGATGGGTAACTAGGGCTGTCAAATGATTAATCGCATCCAAAATAAAAGTTTGTGTTTACATAATGTGGGTGCACTGTGTATAATTATATATATATATATATATATATATACACACACACACACACATGCTTGTATATATATTTAAGAAATATTTTCATGTATATACTGTATATAGATTTATATATAATTTATATTATATATAAATATAAATATTTTACATATAAATAAATTTTTTTTCTTAGATATACATGCATGTGTGTGTATTTATATACAAAATAATTATACACAGTGCACCCACATATATTATGTAAACACACTTTTATTTTCGATGCGATTAATCGCGATTAATCTAATTGAGGGTGACTAGTTTTCCTAGACTAAATGCTCATATCCACATTATTAGTTTAGCTATTTTTAGCGGCATTGCTCTAATTAGCATGCTGATTGTTTTAATTGATTGTTGCTTTGATTGATAGACAGCTCACTGCTGCTATAGTATTTGTTATTAATATTTGAAATTTGCCATTATTTGCTGTTTATTTTGACAAAAAGTGTTTTCATTTTAGTGCTGTCAAAACAATTAATCGCATCTAAAATAAGTTTGTAATTATATATATTATATATATACACACATTTATATTTATAAACCTTAATGCTAGATGTGACTAATCGATTTGATAGCACTATTTCAATTATTTTAATTTCCGTCTTAGTCATTTGTACTTTTAGATTCCCATTTCAATTCCCATTTCAGTTTTTTTAAGTAATATTTATATTTTATTTAAGCTTCATTTGAAGTAACGAATGATTTTTAATCATTTTATTTTACAATAGCATGCAAATTGAGATTCAGCTCCTTCACGCCATCAAACAGTGAGAAAAGCGCACGTTGAATTCCCTGGGGTCGGTGAACAGTGAGACTGGGGTGGAAGCAGAGTCTGGCCTTGGGGGGAGGCGACAGCGACAATGAAAATGCTAATACACACACATTCACACTTCACCATGGGGCTGTACAGACCTTGTGGTAATTGGCACCGATCCCCGCGCTGAACATGGCTTGCTGAGAGGCAATGATCTTCTTCCTCTGCTTCAGTTCCTCCTTTAACGTCTTGGCATCCTGGCTTTTTTTCTGCAGCTGGACGAGGAGCTGCTCTCTTTCCCGAGCCTCTGTCAGGAGTCTCTCCTCGGCCGTCTGCAGACTGACGCTCAGGCAATCCTGGGAGTGCAGCAGGTACTCCACGGTGAGCTGGGCCAACCGGAACAGCTTGATCAGGGCCGGGTCTACGGGGCTCTGACAGCGGTGGCAGCGCTCGCCCTCCACGTTGCAGAACGTCACCGCCGTGATGTGCTCCTGTAATGCCTGGAAATCCATTTCGCAGGCCACTCGGTCCACATCCACTGCATTGATCCGACGCCAATCCACATTCTCACGCCGGGCTCTGAACTTGAAGGGCGGGGGGATGCTGGTGCTGGCTGCGGATGAAGAAAGCGGTCCGGACATGGTGGATGCGGCAGGTCTGCTCTGGCTGCCGGATGAGGGCTGACTCTGTGGAGAGCTCAGTAGAGATGGGATCCCTGCTGAGGAATGAGTTCCCGGGGGATCTGACGGGAACGGGTAGTAAACGTTGTCATAAAATGGCTGAAGGGGAAACAAAGAGCAAGGTGAAATTTGTAATTCCAGGTACATAACATTTAATTCACAAACAAGCCTGTTTCTCAAGGTCACTCATAAAAAAAACATTCCTGATCGATTCTACCAATGAAAGCTGCTAACCGTTACCAGCTAACAGCAACAACACAGGTCCACATGACTATGATATGAGCGTTCATTAAACGCGAATGAAATGATGAAATCGGTGATATATATATTAAATTCCACCTTATTTTGCGGCTTCGTGGTGTCTGTTGTCTCCTTACCATCTTGCGTTTTTTGTGAAGTCTTGATGAATGATCAGAGCGGCGCGCGGCACAGCAGTGTCAAGGCGTCCTGTGCGTTTCTATGGAAACAAGAGCGCGCGTCCCACTTTCATAGCACACTGCACGAGAACAGAGAGGAGGAAAGAGCACGTGCATGTTAAAGGTATTTTGGGGGGTTCCTGTTGATTTGTCACTCAACACAGTTCGTTATTATATATCAGTTCATAAATTCGATCATTTGAGCTTTGGACAGGTTTCTGCGAAATGATATACTACAAAAATGAATAGATTACAGTTTTTTAATATATAGGCCTATAGTCATTAGCCCAAAACAAAATAACATATCGGGTATTTTTTTGGCTGTGTTATTTTAAAATAGCAAAATGTGTATATTTATCTTGCGTTTGCATTAAATTTAAATTAACCTTAAAGAAAATGAAACCTGTTTATGCATGGTGAATTATTGTATTATTTAATGACATTGTTTATTGACATAAGAATATAATAAAAGTCACTAAAACAAATACCACGTGCCATGCCAATACTTAAATATTGTAGCACTATTTTTCGCATTAAAACAATCGCAATGGGAATGCTTAATGAACGCAATGTTAATGGGAATTAATTTGGGTTTGATAAATGTCATGAAAATAATGTCACGAATGAAAAAAAAAAGTCTGATATATAAGTACTATTTTAGTTTGTTATTGAAGAGAAATTTGACGTACACAGACATGCTCTTGGTTTACCCATAAACATCGAGCAATTTTCCTTTTGCGTTACACAGACTGAACGAGAGTCTCTCAGGATTTCACCAGCCTTCTTCTCAGATTACTGCCCCTTAAAAAACATCTCTCAAGTTGGGACAGGCTCAGTTATGAACAAAAGCGGGGCGCGTATACAAGAACGACACGGGTCAAACCAGAAGAAAAGTTTTAAGTTTTAACCCAACAAAACGAAAAGATGAATATAACGTGAAGTTCGTCTTCAGCCATTTTCACAGCAAAACAAAGTTATTTCGGCGACTCACACACTCACCCATCGGCCGCGGAGTAACGGGAAGGACAGATGCAATGGCTCTTACCTCTCGACTAAGAAGTTTTTGCAAAGAATTCATGCAGAAGTGCGTAAAATCCTGTGCCTAAAATCCGCTTCACCGCAGCGCTGTGAATAAAACAAACGCCACACAGTTGATGGAAACTTTAACACGGGCAGAAGCAAGCCCGACAAAGCGATTCCCCCAAAACTGTGAGGATTCAGAGCGTGACGTCACAGCACATTCCTGGCGCGAGCCTCATCTCATCTCTGGGGCTCGAGGAGGGGGAAGGGCGGGCGAGCATTTAAGGAGTCCCACAGGGAACATCCACAGGCCCGAGAACTAAATTGACTATTGGTCTTTTCTTTTATACCAGACATTCAGAAATATGCCCAGGGCCCCAGGCATCATTCACCAACACCTTAATTTAGCAAGAATACACACATAATAACAAGAATTCTTAACTGAATTGAAATAAAAACAGAATTTAACTCATGACTGGATGGAACCTAACATGAAAAATAATTAAATTATGAGCTAAAGTTTCCTTTTGACAATGTCATACTTGTTTTCTGTAGTTTTATCAAACACAATGAATGTAAGACAAAGCAACTAATCAGCTACCGCATCATAAAATATTTGAGTTTAATATTTTATCCAAGATGTATGAAAATAAATATACAGTACATAACAGGAATGAAGCCTATGTGCTTAGAAGAATTTTCCACCATTTTCCCTTAGGCTATGTATTTTGACTAGGCTATGTTACTTAATTAGTAAAACATAATAATACTATCAGTCATGCTTATACCTAAAACAGTTTAACCCTAAATCTATGTTTATATGATAGAGACCATTTTTAAGAAACGTTGCCAAATCAACGATCATCATCATCAGTTGTGTTTCTTAGTGAGTGACGCCATCCAGTGGTATTTATTTTACAGTGCTTGTTTGGAAAAACATTTCCAAGTAGGCTAGTTTTGATATATTCTATTATTTGTCATTTGATTATGCTTCTTTAGATTTTCCTTTACAATCTCCTGGTGCTCCCTATTAGTCTAATGAAGCCTAATAAGCGAAGTGTTAACAGTGGGCTATATTGTATATGCAGAGATATTGTGATTTACACTAGGGTGTGATGGAATAGAATACTAATACAGCCAAACAGTGCTGTTATTTTAACTGGGCAGCAAATAGCATCTACATGTTCAATATAGCTCCAAAAGCTTTTATTCATAGACCTGAATCATGAGACTATTGCTTCATATTAAATTCTTGGAAACATGCATTTTCAAAAATACCAATTAGGCTATACCGTTAAGCAATGTTAATTTTCTTTGCTGAAACATTTTCATTTTCACTGATACATTTTCATTCATATTCACAATTACTGTACCAATACCCATATTATTGACTCATTTTTGTTATAGATAATAATAGGAAATATCTTTAAAAAAAAAGCCTAAAAGGATTTTTTTAATGTGTAATATTTATTTATTAAATTATCTTTTTAAGATTCCTCTTTGTTTTTGCCATAGCTTCCACAAATGGTGGATTTGAAAGAAATGACACTGTAAAAAAAAAAGTTATTACAACACGATTTTACATTGCTTGTCAAATATGTTATTTTTTAAATATTTTTTTTTAATAAATTATACAAGATTAAACTCATTTTTTAAAGTCAGTTCTAAATGACTTTAATTTTTTTCACCCAAATGACTTTGATAGAATGAATTATAGAATTAGAAAGACTCAAATTCCAGAAGTTTATCTTTTTTCTTTGATAACACTTTACAGAAACATTCTGTACATTAGCATTTTAGTTTCTGTAATAACATGAAATAGCAATGAATAAGTCAGTAATTTAAAATGTTCATTTCATAATACAGTTTACATATAAATTAACATCAGTTAATGTGTATTTGGAAAGAACATGAATTAACAATGGGCAAAAGAATGTTAAGAAATGAACATAGATAAATGTTGTAAAATTTGACACAACCTGATTTTATTACTGTTGTGTTATCGTTTCTTTAAACACTGGGTTACACAGCTGAGTCTATAGGAGGCCTTATGGGTCTGACGGTTCTTGATGACTGGCTTCCTTGTGTTCCTCTCCTCTCTCTTCTTCCTCTTCTCTCAGTGTATGATTGGTGTGAAGGAGAGATGAACACAGTTGAGGGTCTGGACGAGACGGGCAGCATGTACGTACGTCTGGTATGTGCTGTCATTTTGGTTGGAGGTCTTATGAGTTGTTTATTGAATCTGAGGAAGAAAAAAGGTACCAATTTAACCACATATTCATTTCACCTGCCTATTTAACTTGTTTCCACGTACAGTAGATGTATACAGTGTGACGAGTCAGACCTTTTGGGGAATGACTCTTTCCCAGAGAAATAGCACATGACTGCACTTCCACATATAACCAGACACGACCCTCCCCAACCAATGAAGAGAGCGGCACCGAGCTCAAACCTGAGAAATAAATGTTTCATATTTTAAAGGACCACAGATGATTAAGAATCAATCGATGAAGTATTTCAAAGTTATTTTTAATGAAATGTAGAATGAAATGAAATTAGTTCAATTAAATTGTTGGATTCAATTTCCATTTCATTGAACATAAGTATACTGTTCAAATCAATATCTTTTGCAATTGAGCTTGTCAGTTTTATCAGAGGATGGCTTGAGGCCCGTCCCCAAAAAAGATGGTTTCTTCAGTCGAAAATAAATTTAGGTTTTTGATGAAAACATTCCAGGATTTTTCTCCATATAACAGAATTCACTGGGCACCAAACGGTTCAAGGTCCAAATGAGAGTTTCAGTGCAGCTTCAAAATGCTTTAAACGACACCAGATGATGAAAAAGTGTCTTATCTAGCGAAACGATCGGTCATTTAAAAAAATAAGTAACAAATTTTAAGTTTTATAAGCACAAATGCTCGCCTTCATCACAGTTCGTTCATCACAGTACAGAGCAAGGCGAGCATTTGTGCTTATAAAACTTAAAATGTTTTATTTATTTTTTAAACGACCCATCGTTTCGCTTGATAAGACCCTTATTCATCGTCTGGTTGGTTTAAAGCTCTTTGAAGCTGCACTGAAACTCTCATTTGAACCTTGAACCGTTTGGTGCCCAATGAAGTCCATTATATGGAGAAAAATCCTGGAATGTTTTCATCAAAAACCTTAATTTATTTTCGACTGAAGAAAGAAAGACATGGAGTTCTTGGATGACATGGGGGTGAGTAAATAATCAGCAAACGTTTTTTTTAAAGTGAACGACACTTTTAAGCCCTTCTCTCGTGACGTTTTTGTTTTCTCCCAGCTCCAAGTACACCTGGGGAGCCAATCAGAGAAAGTGTCAGAGTTAGCAGCCACTCCCCATTCTGCGGCCAGATCCTTCTCCCCCGCTGTGTGTGTTCATGTGTTTGGGAGGAGCCGTGGCTTTGAGGACGCTCTGAAGTGAGGGTGGGATCTCATGCCTTCAAAGCTAGCTCGCTATTGCTAGCCACTCCCCAAATTGCCTACCCTACCTTTAATCGAAATGTCAACAGTCACTGTTGCTTCGTCACTGCAAATTACTGTCTATGAATGTATGTATGGATGTAGTAGCTTCATATCAATAAATGGTATTTTTGGACCCAAAATACCAAAGATATTTGATTCCTCTTTATATGACCCCTGTAAGACATTTGGTATATCATGACTAATATTTTACATCAACCATAGTGGTAAAGTAATGTGACCAATATAAAAGTCATATTTACGTACTTTGTTTCTAAGAAATATGGATCCACAAATTCAGAACGCACTTTATCTCCCCACCAGGAGTAGACTATCATACCACTGAACCCTGCAAAACAGACACCAGTTAATGATACTCAGTTTATGTTTTATGCAAAAAATGATTATGAAGGAATATTCATACCGGATGCCATGTACGTCAATGCTGCGGCGAATGTAACTCTGGCGTTGGCGAGTTCAGAGCCTCCGATTTTGGTACATTTCATCCCAATGAGGGCAAGCACAGCTCCCCAGAACCCAAAGATCACAGAGACCACAGACAGAGCCCTGCACACATGGAGGAAAACTAACAACCACACCAAGAGATGATTTTAATTATAAAATCCTTTTTACATCACATCATGAAATAATGTCTCTGTTTCAACAGATCTTTTCCTCACCAGGCAGGTCCATCATAGAAGGGAAGTATTTACAGTCAGATACGCCTGTGGCGTCTGAGACGCAGTCCATCCAGAGGTTGGAATAGTAATCCCCGGCGCTGAGAACCACAGAAGCACTTTCTGAGACGACCCAGTACTCAATGGCCAGCGTGGAACAGATCAACATCCAGCCACAAAAACAGGACACAAAGCAGCCGATCTCCACATACATCACCACTGTTCGCTGCCTCATGCTGCCGGCTTCATGAGAGAAAGATGTCCACTGCTGAGAGGTCAATGGAGAAATAGGATTGCATGTCAGTGTGTCTCCTCCTGCCTCTGGAACCTTCCTTTTGCATTTTACAACTGGTAAAACAAGCTGGTTTTACCTCATCATCAGTTTTTCATCTCCAGAGGGCATTCATGGATTCTTAGTATGTCTAGGAAAATGGTTTCGAAGAGCTTCCAGCGCACTATACCGTCATGTCTAAAGATCTAAAGTGAGCTTTATACAAACCAAGCCAATATTAATTAATGTCAAAGCTTATTTCTTAGTTGAAATTAATAAGAAAGTAAATAATGATGGTTGAAAATTAAATGAAAAAAGTATGAGTTCTTTATTAAATAAAAAAATGTTGTGCTAAAACTGACCATATCAAGTTATATAGGCTAAGTATAAACACTGGGTTCCAGTGTGACACCAATGATTTTAATATCATATTCATATTTTTTATTACCTTTTATTTTTATATTTTCGGTTTCATTTTAATTTTAGTTTTGTGAGGTTTTTGTATTTTGTGTAAAATGATTTGTTTTATTTTTTAAAGATTTTTATTCAGCTTTGAATTTTACAGTTTTGTACTTTTAGTATTGACAAATTAATATGTAATATGTAAGTTCATTTTTAATTCCATTTTAGCCTTATTTTTATTATTTAAGCCATGTATTTTAATAGTTTAAGTTTTTGTTAACAATAACAACACTAACTGATGCCTTTCTATCTCTGTTTACTGCTTCATAAAACAAAAAGTGTTAAATATGTCTCTAAATATTTTTGTCTGTTAATATATTTCTTGAGCCTTGACCCAGTTTCCGTTGACGCATTCTTTTCCTGATCGTACCTGTGTGTGTTTTCATGATCTTGTGTGTACTACAGGTTGTCTTGTTTTTGAAATATAATCTCTGACAGATCAGCTATTGAATATGAAGTGTCCTGGGAATACCGAGAGTTAAGATGTTTATCTAACAGACGCAATGTTCGCAGTGTTTATGTATAAACAACATTTGGCTATTTCAGTGCTACCAGCATAAAGAAGAAAAACAATATAATAAAGAGTCAAATGAAAAATAAAAGATGAGTCAACTTAACACGATCTAAATTGCGAAATATGAAGATAAGAATCGCCTGAGGAGTGTAAACACTTCGGCTGGTGGCGTTTTCAGCAGAGCTCTGTTTTTTTGAATGAAGGGATCGAGGTTGGCTGGTTAGCATCCGGCCTATAGTAGCCAACTGGAAGATGTTGGTCTACAGCACTACATCTGACTGAGAGGGAAAAAAGCATCTTACAGCAAGCCATGGCCTGTGTATTCTGAAGAAATAAAGTTTTAAAAATGAATAAAAACCTATAAATCACAAAAATGTTATTATGTTATATTATGTTTGATCAGTGAAATCAGGATTTAACATGAAATAGAAATGATTAAGTTGATAAGATGAAGTAGGTCTTAGTAGAATAATAAAAAACAACAACAACAACAAAAAAAAGCTCTTTTCATCTGACATACCGCATATATTCCGCCAGGTGGCGCATTTCTGCTTCTCTTTTTAAACGCTACTCTCACCAGTTTTACTGCTGTTGAAATCATGCACGTTGTTGTGGTGTTTGTGTAAGTTGTTTTCTCATTTGTGTGAACATCTGTATCCAAAATGACACACTTCATATGCAATATCGGTATGGGCCACTTCATTTACTGTACCTTAGCTTTTTACTTTTTCTGACGACTGCATTCAGACTTCAAAGTTCATAAAAGTTGAGTTCATCTGTGAAATTTTCTTGATGGACAAAACGTGCAAGTAGGCTATCACATTTTTTTGTTGTTGATCACATAGCTTGGTTTTAGCTAGATAATCCATAGTTCCCGCAGGCAAATTAATGTCACGTGACCTCACCAGAGACGCCATCTTTGAGGGCATGCGTTGCTGCTGTGTTTACCATGTAGGTGTTCACAAAGTTTTATCAGAGAATGTCGTTTTACAAACAAATATTTATTTCTGTTTGTAATGTTAAGCAAATCATGAAGAGACAACGTTAAATAGATTATAAAGAGACTATTAAAAGCAAGACAGAGAGAGGTGCAATGCGAAAATTTCATTCAGAAGTGGTGTGGATCCGTCTGCAGTCACCGATTATGCAGCTTTGCCTCAGGTACAGTATTTTCATGTGTACCTTTATCTGGTATTGGCTAGGAGTTTTTACACATGTGAGCAATTCTAAGCCTGCAAATCAATGTAGGCGTACAATCAGATTGCCGAGGGTTGGTTTGGTGACGTTTGCTCAAGTGCAATCAATGGAAAAGTAACTTAGTCATCATAGCGAAGTAGCATGATGCTAGACTATAAAAAGGCCATAGCCTGCACAACTTAATTCCTATGTTCCCCTTAAAACAGTCACTGGTGCTTTCTAATATGGATGTACTTATTTACACTGAAGAATAGGGGTGGAACGGTTCATACTGGACATTATTCAAACTGCAAAGTGTTAACTTATATTTGTTTACACTCACAATAAAACACAACATTGTGCTTTTGTCAAACAAATTCTTGCATGTTTTGAGTGAGTTTTTTTCCTGTTTATCCTTGCCAGCCATAACCTCCGTCGTTGTTCTGACAAAAGCTTACTTGCTCAGCAATGGCACCGGGTCGGCAAATGCCCGTATGTTGTGACGTCATTTTTTTCTCTTTTTTTCACTCGAGGATACCAGTGTGATACTAACTGCCGGTTGGCCTACAAAGTGATGCCATACCAGCACCATATTTTAGGTTTCAGAAGGGTGCTCCCTCGATGCACACTTTTGCCGGGAGAATTACAAACAATTCTACCCATAAAACATAAAATAATAATAGAATAAAGAATTAAAAATAAATAAATAACATAGAAAAAAAAAAAAAGCCAGGAGACTTCTTCCCGACAGTCAAGGAAGCGTCGTTACATCACGAAAGTTCAGGCTCGCAGGAAGACCACGAGTGTTTAGGGTGCCATGTTGGACAGGCCCGACATTCCAAACCATAATCACTGTAAAAAAATGATTTTTTGGTGAAGTAAATACTAGTGAAAAAAACCAATGTAATTTACTTGAAAAAATTAGCTCAGGCAAGAATTTTAAAAAAAACTAAGTAAATTCCATATCAGTACTTAATTCAAGCGAGTAGAAATGAAAGTGTAAATATCAACTCAATAAAATTAAGTAAAAATTACTCAACTTTTCTGATGGGTTCCCATCATGCACTGGACCTTGAATAATTAATGAGGCTCATTTTTCACTGGTTTCCAGCTGTATTTACACTGTTTTATCATTGATTTTTGTTGTCAGTATTAGTAACTTGCCATTTTGTGACATTTCAAGTAAATTATTTTGCTCAAAATGACACATTCAAACACAAAAACGACCCATCAAATATTAGTGCCACTGTGTAGTATTGTCTACCAAGTATTGAGGTGTTTGCATGATGACATGATGTAATATAAATTACTTAGATGATCTAAGTGAAGCACATACTATAAATGACTAATAAAATTCTAAATAATTGTTTTGGTGAAATGAAATATAATACAAAGTCAAGGAAAATATATATTAATCAACCTTTTACTAGCCGAGTCAAAATTACTTATTTTTTGTAAAGTTTACTTAATTCCATATTCCAAGTAAATTTAACTTAAAGATTTCTAATTAAAGCTACTGATAAATATATTTAGGTTTTTACTTGGCAAATCTTTGTAAATTTACTAGCATTTTCTGAGTGAGAAAATTTAGCAAGCTTTTTTCAAGTAAATCCTACTCCAATTTTTTTACAGTGTCTAGTACTTTTTGTTATGGTAACTTACCTCCTTATTTTGAACCATAGACTGTTTTGAACAGAAGAAATCGCGACCAGAACATATCCACTGATCCAACAGCTGTTCAACTCAACAACAACTGATTCAATCCGGGGATATTGAAGGCATGAAAGGTAAGTTAGAAAGGCCTATTCATTTAAGTGCGCTATTTAAAAATCTTAGGTCAGTTAACTGTTTTATATTTGAATCCACATATCTAGGTGGGCTATACACAAACTTAGTTTTTCCTCATTTATAAAATACTGTGGTAGCAGGCCTATTAATACTGTATATTTCAGTTTGTGCACTTGAATATCAATAACTTAAATTTATATTTTACTATTTTAAAGTTTGTTTTTATTACATTTTGGTAATAAAATCAAAAGTTTGCATATTATAAGCTACATATAGGCCTAATGCTGGCTAAATAATAGCATAAACATGGTTAATTGATTAGCACTTTTTTACTTTTAATACTTGAGTACATTAACAATCAAGTACTTTTGAGATGTGCGGTGATTTATCTAATAAATTATTTTCTTTAACAAGTATTCTTTACTTGTTAAAGAACTCTTTGTTACTCTTTAACAGATATTGTCACTTTTTAAAAACAAAATCATGATGCTTTAGTTTATACTTGTTGCAGTTGCCCATTCAATTCTTTGTAGTATTTCACAGAGAAATGACACAATTAAAGAGAGCATCTTCTCCTCAGAGGAAGTTTCAGTGTCTCTTCGCTCTTGTTCATACCAGCATTCATTTTACTTGAGAAATACATTATAATACATTATAATTGTCAACAATAATCAGCTCATTAAACTCTTCATTCAGGAAACATAAGAGCAGTAAAACAGGGCCAGGGTCATGGCCAGGGTCAGGCATGCAGGGGCAGCGGGAGGAGGTCTTTTCCTTAATTTGTGATGAATCTCATATTGTGGAAACCCTTGTTTTTAAATTTCACTCTGGCAGAATTTCAGGAGCACTGTTGTTGGACCCGCTCCAGCCAGCTAAAGTGTTCCCATTAAAACCAAACAGACATCAGCGGCCAACCATCATTTCTCAAACGGCTCTTCCCGTTTTTCCTTCCTGGAATACTCAATTATCTGGCCCTTATTTAATAAAATACAGCTTTGAAATGATTAATCTCAACATGAAGCTGCCCATATTCCTCCCCAGCGCTCCAACCCCCTTTACACTGACATTTACGCACCATTTACTCACAGCACACGCTGCTGCTCGGCCACATTTACGATTCATTTAGGGCCATTTCCTCCTTGACGTCTTAAAAAAACCCTCTTTTTGAAGCATATTTGAAGAAAAGAAACATTGTCCGTTATGGTCAGTGTGGCGAGGTCAGTGAAGAAACTAGAATTAGTTGAAGGTAAATTCTGATCTTACCGTGTTCATTCTTTCATGGATCGTCTCAGAGCTCAAGACACACTTCATTCTCATTCCCTCCTGAAGCAGCCGAGACCCTTAACTGAAATCTGAGGTGCTTTAGTTAAGATGACAAGAAGACGTGCGGATTCATGTACAATATATTCTACCTTTTTTTGTGCAAAAAATCCGTTTGCAGTGAAGACGCTTCATTTGGAGGAAAGAAACGCTTCAGTAACCACATACTGCAACAGTTCACCTTCTGACAGCTACACACACATACACACATGCAATGTGTGTCTTATTAAGACTGACTTTGGTCTCGTCAAGCAAGAAAAGACTGTAAACACTGTAACCTCTGGTTTAACAGAAACCTTTTACTTTTCCTCAGTAAATATTACTTAAACTGTTCTTAAAGGCATCACTGTATAAACAGAAACTTTTATCCTTCGTATCTTAGAGTGAGTTATGATGCGGATAGAGTTTTTAATATCCATGTGACAACAGCAGTCGATATTTCATTAAGATGAATGTAAGCAACAGTCTAGAAATGTCCCATGACAAATCAGCGTATATGAAATAAAACAAGATGTGCAGACGGACACTGAATAACCTGCTCTTCCTCACTGCACCGATGAAAGAAATATGATCAAGATCAGTCAAGATCATATCAGTGCTGACGCACACACACGCGACACGAATGATGACTTGGAGATTTCTGTGACTTTGAGGCTGTTTTTGAACAGCATTTCTCTGTGTATGAGTGTGTGACCTGAGGTGGAGAAGAGAAGGTGTAGCGTTGTGGAGCGTCCACTGCTGTCAGAAATGAGAAATGTCTTTGTCCATCCCAGCTGACTCAGTCCTGATGAACTAAGAATGAGTCTTATCTTCAAGTAGGCCCAATAACTTTTTATGAGACATCAGTCTCGTCTCTGTAAACTGAGGGGAAATGAACAGTTTTAATACATCCATTTTCACTTAAGGTATACAATGTTTTGACTTTCTGACTCCAACTCTCTGAAGAGTTAATCTTATTTTTATCTTTTTCTGCTGGAATCATCATGACGCATCACTTTGACATGAACAGAAAAAAGTGAAAGAATGTGGATTTTTGAGACTGTAAAGCCATCATCACGATGTCTAAAACGGGTAATTAACACCACAGCAAACATAATTAGTGGTTCTGAGTGGTGTCTTTAGATGGAGTTTGATTTGCATAATAAATTAAGTCAGTTATTCCCTCGTTTCTTCAAGACAATTATCTGTTCATCTGCCTTATCTGACCAGCTGGATTTTCCTCATGTGACTCGGGTTCAAATTCCCTCCAGTACCAACTTGAGTGACAGCCATGAACTCTCTGGCTCTGATATGATCGGCAGTATGAGTTCATTAAACAAGTTTTACACAGTAGCCTATTACAAGTTACTTTGTCTAGTTTTGTAAAGCCAATTAATGTAGTTCAAAATGAAGCTACAACAGCTTGAACTATGCATGTTTATGTGTACAGATGTGACGTAATGACTCAATATAGCCGACTAGCCGAGACTCTTCTTTATGTGTACAGATGTGACGTAATGACTCAATATAGCCGACTAGCCGAGACTCTTCTTTATGTGTACAGATGTGACGTAATGACTCAATATAGCCGACTAGCTGAGACTCTTCTTTATGTGTACAGATGTGACGTAATGACTCAACATAGCCGAATAGCCGAGACTCTTCTTTATGTGTACAGATGTGACGTAATGACTCAATATAGTCTACTAGCCGAGACTCTTCCTTATATGTACAGATGTGACGTAAAACAGATGTTTCCTCATATTTATACTCCTGTGAAAGTCATAGCTAGACAATTTCATATTCCTAGTCACCCAGGTGTGCTAACAAATGTAAGTATCTTTTGGAATAATCTGGTCTATGGGAATTCTAGGGGTGCCAATAATTTTGTTTTTGGAGAAAAACATTTGTTTCATAATGTGATCCCCAACACACACACACACATTTCATTTGATTTATTTGAGCTACATAAATATTGATCATAAATATTAAGCATTTAGCAGAAATTACACTGCACCCTTTCCCTTTTTAAAATGAATTATTTTTTATGATGTTGCTATTTTATTATTTATTTATTTTTCTTTATCTGTTTTGGATTTATTATGGTTGTATTGTGTTGAGCCTTCCGTCAGTTTCTTGTTGAAAATTGCCTATTTATGCCATTTTGCTGACATTAAAAAAATAAATAAAATGTCAATGGAAATTCAACAGATATCCCGAGAGTACGGTGCAGTGAACACTTCTTAGGGACCCCGTCAATCGGAACACAGCTGGTTACTTGAAGACTTGAATGAGTAAATTGTTATGAATTAATCGGCTGAGTGAATAATGGCCCTGTCTGAAATGACACGCTTGTCTTGTGCACTTATGTTCTTGCAACGGAGACACTCACAACACCTAAAATGACTAATGGGACACCCTACGGTCTTGTGGACTTAACGGACACGTGCACACGGCAGCTTTTTTTGAGGCCACAAGACCGTAGCGTGTCCAATTTGTCATTTTAGGTGCTTGTGAGTGCCTTTGTGGCCAATATATGCCCTTAATGTGCACTTTTGAGGAAGATTGTGAGGGTTCCATTTGGGACAGGGCCATTGAATGAGTCAGTGTCCCCAATTATCAGTCATAAAGACCATTTGGCGCCCCGTACGAGCATATTAATGTAACAGACTGACAGCATACCTGGAATGTGCAAACACCGTTCAGTGCTGTTGGACTGTATCTTAGCACTAGAGACGCTTCTCCAAGGTGTCCAATTCATCGACTGGAAGCCATTTTTGGATGATAAACGCATAATCTCTACATAGTGGCACCCAGTCAGCAGAGTTAACCATTTGGCCCAATGGTGGAAAAGCAATTATAGATATTATTGCTGAAATGTGGCTTAAAATCCATAAAAAGTTATACTTTTGACCCATAATTGTTTTTTTATTGCTCATGTAGTCAATAATTCTAGCGGTGGGTTTGGTATTTGTGAATACAAACAACTGTTTATGTCTCAAACACTCTAAAGTATATGCAAAGGGACTACTTTATTGACAGAGCAGTTTTCAGGGCAAAGAAATTGTTACACAGTAGGACATAATGAATATTTCACAGCCGGTAGGAATGGAGAGCAAAAATTCAGTCTAAATCATCTAGAGATCAGATTGCACGCCACGTAAACAATCTTGAATCGATTTTGATTCCACAACCTCAAATAGTAGAATATTGCCCATTATGCACAATATATTGGCATATTACACAATGGTTGCATATTATTTTGTACCTACAACTTCTTGCTTTAGAAAAATGTTTTGGTTCCCACGAACCTTCATGGAAATGTAAAGAGTTAGTGGTTGTAAGTTCTCTCAGTGTTTCCTCAGTAATTGAGTGTTTGCAGTCTTTGATGTACGCTTGTCTGCTGAAGTTACCGGTGCAAGGCTGACATAACAAGCTTTTTGTATCTCAAAAGATACAGTCCAGAACGCTCTGCCTCCTGAATGTGTGCCTGTGCTCAGTGAAAAGGTTTTCCTTTGAAGAGCTCCCTTAGGAAAGGAAAACCCCAATGTGTTTTTCACTGATAATGATTTATAGGGATTCATTCTCAACCTTCCGGCAGCTCACCTTGCCAGCTGAGATCTATAATCTTCTAAAACTCCTGTAAACTCTAAATTCCTCCAATAAACATTCATAAAACGAAATAATGACTCATAGCAGAGTTTTGACAATCTACTTCTTATTCAATGGAGCACAGACATGATGATACAGCTTTGACATGCTGTTAGACTGAGTTTTTTTAATGATGCTTTAGTGGCGCTGCAAGCCGCAGAGGAGTTTCTGTGACATAAATGGGCTGACAGAATTTTTTTTCATATATATATAACAAATACTTACTGGAGGACAGGATTATTCAGCTGGAGCAAAATCACTCTGAAAGGCATCAAATACATTTTTAGAAGGGATACAATTTGCATTTGTGGACCTAAAGTGATTTTTTTGAAGGAATTTATACTGGCTCTATTGTGTAATATGCCAGTGGACAGAAAAATGTATTTCAGGTGACAAGGAAATTAATTCCAAACATGGCTCACGGAGTATCCTTTAACAAATGTAGGGCATTTTGTGATGATTTACACAAAGAATATATACATTTACTAACACATTAGTACAATCAAAAGTTGTATCTGTTAAAGGTACAATATGCAGGATTTTTGCAGTAAAATATCCAAAAACATTTTAGCCAATGTTATATATTTTGTTTAGTTGATTACTTACAATATCCCAAATGTTTCCAACTATTTGTAAATCGTGAGAAAATTGCGATTTTTAACCAAGGAAACGGGGCGTGTGAGCATGGGGTGAGGGGTCGCCAGTCAATGACGTCATATCCGCGTTACCCCCGGTTTCCGCCAGGTTTGACCTCGTACTGCAATAGTAACCATGGCGACAGACATGACGTGGACAACTGGGTCGGTTATGCCCGTTATGCGTTATGCGTTAGCGTCCCTAGCAGGGTTTTGTTCAAACCTTATGGACCATGGCAAGCAGATTTTGAGACAAAAAGAGGACTAGAACGAAGATCAACACGAGAGCTCCACGTCCACGACTAACTTCGACTTGACAGAGATACGAGTGTTGCATGTTACTTGAACAAACAGGTGAGCAAATTAATGTATATAAAGCTAATCAATGTTATATAGTTCAACATGATGAAAATTTAGAATATGATCTGTATGTTATTTTCTAATAACCAGCCAACACACAACCTAACTAACAACATTCAACACACTCCAATTCAGTTTAGTTTGATAGTGAAACTATTAGAGCAAGTGAAGCAGTGCTGCGTTACCTCAAGTTTAATTCCTCTATTAAACTGACCTGTGTGAGTAATTCAGCACTTGCATGTAGTTCGGTAGAATTTAATGTCCTTATTTCTTTATATCCGTGGAACATAATATATCTCGCGTTGCATGTGGCGCTGATACGTCTAGCAATCACGCCCTGCTTCATACTACAGTCATGTTAAAAATATCAATCTATTCACTCATCCATAAAAGATCCATCAGCTTGACGACAAGATCCATAATTCAGCTTAACGTGGAATATACGTCATTAACATACGCCTTTGTCATTGTAAGAGGTTAGCGACCCCTGGTGGCAAAACAATCTTGCATATTGTACCTTTAACATTAGTAAATGCATTGAACTGACATGAACAAACTGTAACCATTTTTAATAACTAACATTAACAAATGTCACTGTAAAAAATGTATTGCTTATAGTTAGATCTAACTAATGTTTACAAAAGATACCTTATTGCTAACACTGTAAAAAATAAAAACTGTATTTTTTATGGTAAAAAAAACATCAAATGTGGTTGCCAGAACTTTACCGTTAAAAATACGGTAGGAACGTTAATGGTTTTACAGACTTAACTTAAATGTCACTGTAATAAACCGTATTTCATTTCCTGATAAAATGTTGATTTACCAACCTTTTGAAAAATTGATATCTGTTTTGTACCATTGATTGTAATACACTGACAACCAACAATCATCACAGCAGTAATGAAAGTTACATGAGGAATCAAAGCTCATCATAACACCATCATGGTAACACAAAAAAAATGCAATAATCATTCATTTAACAACATTAACATAAAACCCTAATGTACATAACTGATTAGAAAAAAAAAACATGACAACTATGAGGAACCAGTTATTTCAACAACAAAAAAAAACATAAAATGTGAAGTGTCACACAGGGAATTGTGGGAATTTTCACTTTCAAAAACTAAAAATGTAACGGTATTTTACAGTAAAATTATATCACAGTTATTTACTGTATATAGTAGGTTTTTTTATGCACTGATAAACTCACTGCCAGAGGGTATGTGTAATCTCAGGGACTGTGACATTATCATGATGTTGTGTGATAATTTATGTCTTGCTCGCTCCTCATGCTCACAAGCTTCCCACAAGCCTAAAAAAAAGTCTTATGGAGGCAATCCCATAACAACCCATCTTCCTTAGATCCAAAAGGGAGGGTACAAATGCCATCAGAGTTATTAAGATAGACTCGAGAGGATAGAGAGTGCACTTACGACACTTACACTCTGCACTTCAGCAATCTTACTGCATCAAATATAGCGCAAGCATGTGTAAGGCATGTCATTTGTTAAAGACTCTCTGGCTTGGCGCTCATGGTGTGTGGCTTCCCCTATCACTCCAGAGCTATGAAGTGTGCAGCCAGCTTATATCTAGATGTGGTTGCAAAACTGCAGATACCTCACAAACTGATGTTCAATACTGAAGCCCATGATGATGGATAGACTAGGTACAGAACTATCTCTTTTTTTATTGCACATTGTTGTTGTCCGCCCTCTCTCTCTCTCTCTCTCTCTATATATATATATATACAGTATATATATATATATATATATATATATATATACTGTATATATACAGTATATACACACACACACACACACACACATTCAATCCATTTGTAATTCTTTCTTGTTTAAAAAGTTTGTGAGTATGTGCTCATGTTAACTGCCTATTTAACCACATAACGCCTTTACTGTATTGCAAATTATGGTCAAAACTTTCCTGGGGGCCTTCTGTCGTCTGATGTGTGCATGGAAGTAAAAGGCATTTTATTGTAATTCTAAAAAATGTAAACATAAGGAAATTTTTTTAGTAATGTTTCAAAATGAACACTCACTGGACTGAAACTAAAAACAAATGATTGCATTGCATTATATGTTTTGATCCCAAAAATAAAAACTATAGACCACTACAACTACAACAAATGACATATTTTTAACATTGTTTTTATCCTAATCGGTATATGAGCTCCATATTCGGCTACATCATACTGTACGAGTCATACAAGCCTGATGTATCAAATATTATACTTATTTTTTCTGACTATTATTTTATTTTACATGGTGTCATTCTAGTAGTAAAATTTCAACATCTTTTTTTTTTTCCTGTGGAAAAATAAGTTTAAATTGCATTTGTTGTATATAGTTTTACATTGTCTCATTTCCAAATGCCCAGTGCATGATGGCATCCTAGTAACGCCACTGTTGATTATGATCAGACCAGGCTGCCCAGCAGGGAAAGAGCAGAACCCTCGCCCGTCTGAGATCCGGCTCAATGCCACCGCAGTTCAGCATGCTGGGTGAGAGAGCTTTAATGCCATGCCAAGCCCTCCAGAGGGGATGGAGTTGGCACGCAACCAGGCCAGCGGTGGCGGAAAAGTAAGTTCTGCGAGACTGGAGGGTGGCACAGAAGCCTGAGAGAGAACAGAGCAAAGCCAGGGACACCACCATGCGACAGGGGCCTGGTGCCAAGATCCAACTCAGAATTGGCCTGAATGGTTTAATTCAACCAAATGTTCTCACACAAATATATCTAGAACTTTAGGAGAGTTCTGTTTTAACTGGATTTTTGGATAATTTTTTTGGTATATGGTTATTTTGTCCAAAAATTTCCCATGAAAACAATTTTTGCTGTTTTGAAGATCTCTAATTTAGTTTCAAAGGTCTCCTTGCATCCAAAAACACTTTAATCTTCTCATAATATACATGCGTGGAATCAGCCCAGCTCGCATGTATATGCTGTGAATTTAGTACACCAAAAGAGTAGTATGTCCAAATACATATTGGAAAAATAGAGTATGGAAAATTCCCCGAATGACCTACTACTTCAGGTGAGATTCTGAAGTGTGCATTTGATGGACACTTTACTATCGCATGAGGCCGCTTTTGTGATTCATGAATGGCAGTGAAGCGACGCAACTGACAATGGTTGGTCATGTGATAATGCAACACATTCTCATCCTTTGGCGTCATATAGGTGACGCCATATGATATTTCTGAGAAAGGAAACGAGGTTGCAAAAATTAAAAAATGAGAATCATCCTCTAAACCCCTCCTTTATTATAGCCTACTCTGCTCTAATTGGTCAGATGGCCCAATCTGTTGTGATTGGTCCACACATGTGTCAATACAAAAATCAGAATTTTAGCTCAGTGTTTGATATAGTGATACGAACAGTAAGGATGTCGTCAGTTTTACCGATTCAATTCGAGCCCGAGTCCTTATCCTTTAGAAGTCCATGCAAAGTGAATTTACTCTCGCAGTGCAGAAAACAGCGTCTTCTTGACATGTCGACAACACGAACCAAACTCTTCCAACTATGGTGTCTTTTATGGCGGGTCAAAGTAGAAGTTGTTCATCGGCAGCCATTGAAGACCAAGGCAGCATATGCAAATGTGTTACAAATCTACGCATAGTTCGAGTAGGAACGTCTTCAGAAACGGCTCTTTCTTTTGGGAGTCAATTACTCCATTTATTGTGCAGTTTGATCTTTGAAACTTTGCAGACCTTTTACATACACATTAAGGCCAATTTATACTTCTGCGTAGGGTGCGCGCAGTAGGTACGGCGTAGCATACGCAGAGACGCGTCCCATACCGCGTACCCTTCGCCGTAGCCTGACGCGCACCTCCTCAAAAATGTAACTACACGTCGCGACGACGCGGACCGCAAGATCTGGATTGGTCGGCTTGGTTGCATCGCATTTCCTCCTACACATTTCCGCACGTGCCTTCTCACGCATTTCCACACGTACCATCTCCTCCGAAGTCTTCTCTCATTTCTGCCTTTCAGTTTTAGTAATTTCACTAAAATTAACTGTTTTTCCACCTCAATAAGCTCCAACTCCAACATGATCCGCTCTCTTTCAGGCTTGTAGTAACCTAGTCGCAACTCGGGCAATGTAAACAGTGGAACATTAAAACCCTCCGCCGCCAACTAGCGTTTCGGAGCAGTACTGCAGAGCAACCAAGACCTGAACGCAGAAGTATAAATGCTCACAAAGGCGTCGCCTACGTGCGTAGCCAACGCCGTTCACAACGGCGTACCCTCGACGCAGAAGTATAAATTGGCCTTTACACGAAACTACATGAGAGGTAATATCCAGATAGTATGATAAAGGCACTTTAAAAGACCCTAAAAGTCTAGTCAACAGTTTAGAGCTCTGTTAAATTTGAAAAAATAAATAAATATATAAAAACAGGTTACAGCTTATTGGATCCACAGCTCAAATCTTAAGTCAGCACTGCTCTTTATCAAGCTCACACACAGCTATCAATCATCATATTAGACCTGTCTCTGTCACTCACAGCAGAATGCTTCTCCAGGAGACCTTGGTTCAACCAACCATGTTGTTTAAATTGTGTGCAGAATTGTGTGTGTTTATTGTATACTTCAGCATAACATACAATGGACCATAGTGCAAAGCCATTCATTGTAGTGATGTTATGTTTTTAAAGACCAAACCAGCATGTGTGGAACATGTGGTTATGAAAAATATTTCAAATAAACAATAAAATGTAATTTTCACAGACTATAACAAAGAAAGCAAGCGTTTGGGATATAATTCTTCCTAAATGGTTTTGTTTGCGAAGGTTATTAAAACTGTTTGTTCACTGAAGTGGGTTTGAAAAGTCCCAAGACAATAGAGATTTGCAGTTTATAGGAGTTTTTACCTGTATATTATTAATATGTATTATAGTATGCTGTTACAGAACATTTCTATTTCAAATTAATGCTAAGAAATAAGAATTAAGAAATGTTTCTTGAGCAATAGCATTTCATGTGACACTGAAGACTGAGTAATGATTCACTAGTTCAAAAATATTTTTATTTTCAATAGAAAAAATCTTTCACCATATTACTGTTTTTATTATATTGTTAATCAAACAGTGAGCTTTGGTGAGCTTAAGATAATGTTTTAGTGGCGTTCGATAAGGCATCACTGTACTATTGCTCTAAGCTGTGCAACGGACATGAATGTTGTGAATTTGAGATTGTTGGAAGGAATATTTTGAGAAGGAGTTGGAAGATATTCATGCAGTCCACTTTATATCCATTGAATGTTTTGCAGAATCTCAGGGCTGTATATCTGCAATGGTGAGAGACGCTGACTCAGTGATCTTTGGTGAACCATTTCTCAGCGCGCTTGGCTGACGGCACCATAAAAATCACAGCAGAGCAGAGAGCATCATGGCGCATTAGCAGAACGGGCAAACGGCCTGCGATGAGACGCACATAGAGTAAAACCGTCCTCCATCAGTCTCCTCAGTGCATGATACTTCTCAAGCTGTCAGAGAATGGGAGAGAAGCCCAGAAATTCAAAAAAGGACCCACAGAGAGTAGAATATCTGTTGCGATTTTTATTCTCTCAAAATCTCAGGTACCTCTTAAAGGAACAGTACACTCAAATATAGCATAAGTATAAATTAAAAGAGCACGAGTGAGAGCAAATTACAATAATGATTTTTGGCCCTTCAAAAGTTCGATTTAAACCATGAAGAGGTCTGACTAAACCTGTGACGAATGATTTAATTTCAACTTTCTGAGAATACACAAACCTCTTGACTTCATACAAGCAATCTAGAGGAGTGCACTCCAAAAAACAACAACAACAAAAAAAAAAACAACAGCAAGGTTATAAACCTTAAAAGCACCAAAGGCACCGAAGTGTTAAGTACTCCACTTTTGCAATAAGTCAGTAAAACCCCTTTGAGCAACCTCTCTTTTTCAATCACTTTCTCTGAGGCCCCCCGGGAAGTCTAATAGTCGGCATTATCAAACCACATAATCAAACAAACAAGGGAAACATCACGATTATGTATACTGGACCCTCTGCTAATGCCCTCTTCCCTCTGTAGTTTCTCTTTCTTTCTGTCTCTGTGCAGGCAGAACAAGAACACTGATTAGTTCTCTCAGCTGGGGGAATGCAGGACTAAAGCTCATTGCTGCTGCATTAATCAAAGTTCTGTAAGGATTTCTCTCAAAACCGCAGGCCTACACGTTTGGGCAAGTGCCTACTGTGAGCTTTTATTTTGGCAGTGATTATGATTCTTGATCTCTTTGAGATTATGATCTCGCATATAATTTCTCATTGTATTATTCGCCAGTAAGAACTTGACGGCTTTTTTAGGTAAAAAAAGGGGTGGTTGCGACTTTTTCTCTCACTTGAGAAAAGAAGTCAGAATTGCGAGATAAACTTGCAAATGCGAGAATTTTTTTTTTCATTTCATTAATATTTTGAGTTAGTTTTTATTGTTTTATTTGCCATATTCATTTTAGTTAAAGTTTTAGTCATTTTGTTGTGTGTTCTTTTTAAAAAAAAAATTTAGGCTGTATACACTCACTTAAAGGATTATTAGGAACACCATACTAATACTGTGTTTGACCCCCTTTGGCCTTCAGAACTGCCTTAAATCTACGTGGCATTGATTCAACAAGGTGCTGAAAGCATATGGCCCATATTGATAGGATAGCATCTTGCAGTTGATGGAGATTTGTGGGATGCACATCCAGGGCATGAAGCTCCCGTTCCACCACATCCCAAAGATGCTCTATTGGGTTGAGATCTGGTGACTGTGGGGGCCATTTTAGTACAGTGAACTCATTGTCATGTTCAAGAAACCAATTTGAAATGATTCGAGCTTTGTGACATCGTGCATTATCCTACTGGAAGTAGCCATCAGAGGATGGGGACATGGTGGCCATAAAGGGATGGACATGGTCAGAAACAATGCTCAGGTAGGCCGTGGCATTTAAACGATGCCCAATTGGCACTAAGGGGCCCAAAGTGGGCCAAGAAAACATCCCCCACACCGTTCCACCAGCCTGCATAGTGCTAACAAGGCATGATGGATCCATGTTCTCATTCTGTTTACGCCAAATTCTGACTCTACCATCTGAATGTCTCAACAGAAATCGAGACACATCAGACCAGGCAACATTTTTCCAGTCTTCAATTGTCCAATTTTGGTGAGCTCTTGCAAATTGTAGCCTCTTTTTCCTATTTGTAGTGGAGATAAGTGGTACCCGGTGGGGTCTTCTGCTGTTGTAGCCCATCCGCCTCAAGGTTGTGTGTGTTGTGGCTTCACAAATGCTTTGCTGCATACCTCGGTTGTAACGAGTGGTTATTTCAGTCAAAGTTGCTCTTCTATCAGCTTGAATCAGTCGGCCCATTCTCCTCTGACCTCTCGCATCAACAAGGCATTTTCACCCACAGGACTGCCCCATACTGGATGTTTTTCCCTTTTCACATCATTCTTTGTAAAACCTAGAAAATTGGTTGTGCTTGAAAATCCCAGTAACTGAGCAGATTGTGAAATACTCAGACCTGCCCGTCTGGCACCAACAACCATGCCACGCTCAAAATTGCTTAGATCACCTTTCTTTCCCATTCTGACATTCAGTTTGGAGTTCAGGAGATTGTCTTGACCAGGACCACACCCCTAAATGCATTTTGATTGGTTGATTAGATAATTGCATTAATGAGAAATTGAACAGGTATTGCTAATAATCCTTTAGGTGAGTGTAGTTTATATAGACAAGTTGTCACGTCTGGTGTAAGAGATCGTTTACAAGACACAGTTTCCAACTAAAAATGGAAAACATTTGGACAATCATTTCAATCATTTAGGGGCCTGAAAATGCAAACTTTTGAAACGGGTTTTTAAAGTGCAAGTTTTTGAAAGTAATACCATTATCAGGATCACAAAAACGGTAATTTGTGAAAATGCTGACATCGTGCAGACGCGTATTACGTGTTCAACCTTTTCTTTACAAAGTGACATCGCCAACATTGGCCTGCCATCAGAATACAGCGGTTTTAGTCATTTTTTTGCGGATCCGTGTGAACAGTGATCATTTTAAAAATGTTGTCGTATGTACGTGAAAAATACAATGGAAAACCTTTTCCATTTTTAGTACATCGTTGTGCACTAACACACACACAGTTTTAGCTATTTCAATACAGAAATTGAATGTTGCCTTGGCAACCATAGCTGAAATAAATTAAGATTGTTTTTTTAAGATATGATTTATTTTATTTATTTCCTTTCAAACAACACTTTAACATAAGAAAACTTTGACTCTTAAGGCAGCTAAACATTAATAGCCACCAAACTGTGTCTGTCTTCAAAAAACAGATAAATGTTCCCTATCTTGTTGTCAAGGCTCCCGTGGAGCTTGATGACTAATGTATGTAAATGCACTCAACAGAAAGATAAATTACAGACTCAATGTACAAGAGATGTCTACCTTTGCAAAGATAGTCGCTTCCTTGAATCTACACAGAGTCATATCCTCTCTAATAATCTTAAACTTGTCAAAGCTGGATGCGTCTCTAATTATCCTGGGAGAAATTATCTGCACTTGTCTCTTATAAATGAATAAAAGTGTATTGGAATAAAACATTTTGCATATCCAATTTTTCACAAATTAAATGTTAACAGAATCTGTGATCCAATTCATCAGCCTTATCAAAGGTTGCATTTTAGCTTTTGTATTGGGGTGGGGATGATTTTGAGGTGTGTTATTATAAAGTTATTATTGATGCTATTATGTTAAGTCTGTCGGGAGAAAAACAACCCTATTCTTCCATTTAAATGGTTTGAGGAACGAGAATGTTTTTCCACCTCCACAGACTCTACACAACGATAGCAAGCTCAACCAAAGCCTAATGATTTTTTTATTGTCTTATGATCTCTGACAGTTAGATCTTTCAAATGATTATCTACAATACTCAGTTTAATTATAGATCTTGATAAGTACAATATATTGATTTAATGGCATGAGAAAGAATCTTCCTCTATTAATGTGAGCTGTCCGTGGTGCTGAAATGCTCCCAGGTTGGTAACCAGAAAAAAAAGCTACATTTTATACAGATGCTTTTTTTTTTCGTTGTTGTTGTTAATTATTTTCAAAAAATAAATATGTTGTGTGAATGTATAGATTGCGTCATTAGGCAAATCAAGGCCAAAAATCATATACTGACAATCTTTTTAGTTTTCAAACAGTGCATCTTGTCCGTGACGGTTTTACCATATCAATTCAAGTCCAAAGTGTATGCAGAAAACAGCGTCTTCTCGACATGTCGACAACACGAACCAAACTCTCCAAGCTTAAGCTACAACTAGTGTTCGAGGGTCTTTGCAGGTAGCTAATGAAGAAGCATTATGCAAATTTGTTACATTTTTAAGTAGGTATGTAACAGGAAGTGAGCTTGGAATTACTGATGACTCGTTTGGGCAGTTTAGAGTCGATTCTTTCTTTTAGGAGACAATAACTTTATTTGTTGTGGACTTGATCATTGATCATTAAAACTTAGCAGACCATTTACATTCACAAAGAGCAATTATACACCGCATGAAAGGTAATATAAAAAAAAAACATAATAGAGGCACTTTAATTGAAGCAGGTGAGATATCATATCTTTCATTATTGATATCAAGGATTATGAACTTCTAAGTTATTATTTGCACATTTGCGCGTATCTTGGTTACTTTACTTTAACATCCAATGCTTATGGATTGTAGTTGGTCAATATTATTATGCCTGAATGTTTTTTGAAATACTGTTTTGTTTTTTGTTTTTACTTTGTTCATTATCTTTTCACCTTATTTGGTAGATCAGTGGAGAAGCGAACAGGGAGAACAGAAGTGGGACATAACCCAGACCGAGCGCGACCACAGGCTCCACAAGCCCCAACCGTGCTTTAAAGTCCCTGTGAAATCAAAATTGAACCTATTTAATTTGTTAGTGCTTTTTACTAGTCTTGTGGTGAACAATTAATCCGTGCAAGTGAATATATATTAAAAAAATGTTTTACCTTAGTAATCTTTAATCAAAATCTGAAAAGTTACTTCCGGTCTGGAACGGTTTCTTTTTCTGATGACGTAGGTTTCACAGTTTGGGTGGGGAAACGCTTAACCACTCCCCTCAAACCGTTTGTTTGCTATGAGCGAGAGATGGAGAGGAGGAGCGCTAGAGTAAAACCCTGCCCTTTGTTCAATATTCCGTTTCATTTGGAAATACGTCACAGCACTGGAGAAAAATCGTTTGCAACTTCCGGTGGGGACTTTAAGACACTACCTTCTGCACCACAGCTCAAGCTATGAGCTTATTTAGGGGAAGGGAGACCTCGGAGTATTGTAACAGGTTTAGTAGTATTTCCTTGCTCTTTCAATTAGGATCCAAACGCCACAAAACATGACATTATACTTTGATGGAAAGCTTACAGTGTCTCGTAGTCAAAAGCAAAAATGAAGAAATTTCATTTCACACTAAAAAGCTCTATTCTGGCCAAACCCTGGATTTTTTTTCAGGCAATAAGTAATAAGTTAGGACACAAAGCGGGAAACTTTTTTTTTCCTCTTAAACAACAGAGAGAGGCCTACTTCGACACGACTGGTTTAGCCCCGCCCACCGATTTGCGCATTACACGCATAGTGAAATAACATAGATTCCTACTTCGTGATGACTAACCGAATCGAGCTACACTCTAAAAAATGTTTCGGGTTCAACATTTCGGGTTTGTCCATATTTGACCCAAAATTGGGTTAAAACAACCCAGCATTTTTTAGAGTGTACCGAGCAATACAAAATATTGTGCAGTGCCTGGTTGTGGAAGACGACAGTCGCTGCATAAGCTTCCTCTGGATTCCAGTAGGACTGCATGGATAAACTTTATTTTTAATGATGTTCCAGCTGATGAGGTAAAACATTGTCTGTCTGTTCGCTTCATTTCACTGAGGATTGTTTTGTAAACAAGACTGGATTTGCAGACCGATTAAGAGTAAAGAACGGTGCTGTGCCGTCTATGTTGATCTGACAGGAATTGTGCAACACACGGACTCGAACATGTATGGGTGAATCATTCCGGTTGCCATTTCACAACATTGGACGTTTTCAAAACAATTTCCCCCAAGTACATCGACGGGAGAGTTGAAACTCATTATAATATGCAAAACTGTTATCCACTCACAGCAGTGGGCGTTTACTTCCAAGTCTTCAGTGTGAGACACAAAACTAATAGCCTATTACTTATTCATTTTGATGTTTTTGAATGTAAAAACCAAGCAAACGTCATAAGTTGACCTCAGACAACAATATAATAAAATTTAAAAAGCCAGTTCATGACCCCTTTAATAAAAATATCTCCCTTTGCTTTGAACTTTGAGCATTGTAACTTTGCAGATGTTGTTTATACTCAAACAAATACTTCATACTTAAAATCATAATCAACCACCCCTTTAAATTAAAAAAAATATTCATTATTATGAAACATTTCCTATAGCCCCCTCACTTCTCCCTTCTCTGATTTAAAAACATCTTGCTTATTGTCTTAATCATCCTTCCTTTTATAACATTAAATGATCTTTTACTTTATGACATTACATTAAGGCTTGACCTCTAGATCTCTGTCATTTACCTGGTCCATTTTAGTGGTTGTGAATTGAGCACTGCCACATCCCCTCGACGTGACATGAACCCAAGCAACTTTATTTGCTTCCAAAAGCTCTTAGTAGGCTAATTACTTTTAACAATTTAATCAAACTCATATGGATAAAATGGGAATGAAGCCTGACTCCCTTTACTAGGGCTACTATTTCTACATTTGCCCAATTTTAGTTGCTTTTGAATGAAAGCTCAGTCAGATAGACCCAATATGAGGCGCTCATCCAATACACCCACTGACTCTCTCTCTCTCTCCCTCTCTCTCTCTCTCTCTCTCTCTCTCTCTCTCTTTCTCTCTCTCTCTCTCTCTCTCTCTCTCTCTCTCTCCCTCTCCCTCCCTGAGCAAGTTGCAACAGGAACTCAACTTCCTAAAGCGCATCTCAGAGAAACCCGCATCAAAGCGGTGCAATAATTCAGCGCTGACGCTCAGAGCGACGGAACAGAAATCTGCATGTGTTTTACGAGGAGTCCGGATCTCCCCTGCCAAGCCTACGTTATAATCTATATGGGACGAGGACGGACACAATTGACGTCAAACATTAAGAAAATCGGCACTGCAAATGGGTTTTCAAAGTCCTGCACTATTTGTTAAATCAGGTAGTTTATGAAGCTGCTAGCAAAGCGACATTTCCAAGTTTAGTATGAGGAAACGCAAGGCTTGTTATTCCTTTTTGTCAACAATTTTTCCAGTCGAACTGACCTTTATGTAACTATGATCTAACTAAAGGCGCTGTGTTCTTTCTGTGCCGGCTCAGACTTTGCCTGAGAGCATCACCCGTATAAAGCACCTGAAGGACTCATTCAGCGGCGACGGCATCACCAATGGCGTGAGCGTGATCCTCCGGTTCATTGTCACTGCAATGGATGATAAATCCAACAAACTCCTTTTAGTTCCTGTTTTGACCGTTTTGTTTGTCATGATCGGCTATCAGTACATCTGTCCAGCTGGGAGCACGTCCTGTCGGTTTGGGAATGGAGAGAGTGTTCAGTTCTCCAAATATCCCCGAGAGCCTCCGGATCCGGACGAGGACGGTTCGTTTAGATTCCAGTCCAAATTTAACTTCACGCGCGAAGACATCGAACGCCACGTGAATTTCGACATTAAGGGAAACGACGTGATCGTGTTCCTCCACATCCAAAAGACCGGAGGAACGACGTTCGGGAGACACCTGGTGCGGAACATCCACCTGGAACGGCCGTGCGACTGCCGCGCCGGCCAGAAGAAATGCACGTGCCACCGTCCCGGGAAAGCGGAGTCGTGGCTCTTCTCGCGCTTCTCCACGGGCTGGAGTTGCGGTTTGCACGCGGACTGGACCGAGCTCACGACCTGTGTTCCTGCTGTGATGAATAAAAAGCAAAAGAAAGATGCGGCATTGAACAGTCGGTGAGTAGCTCCTAATAAAAGCGAACAAGAAATAAAAGTTCATTTGGTGACACTTTAAAATAACTTTCAGCACCAGTAAAAAAACCAGAAGTTCTGGAGCGGTGTGTAACACTTGTTTTAACATCTCTAACTCAATACATTCAAACTTTAATAAAACACATATCGGCCACCATCGGTATTGACTGATGTTCATTTTTAATATTATTTTTATGAGCCTGATAGATAGGAAAATTTGGCTGGTGTATTAAAGCAGATAATGGATTATATTTCATTCAGATGTGACACTTCACATGTGCACTGTTCGCCATGATGTTTTTGAATTGCTTGAAATATGATTGGGATCACTTCAAAAAGCAAAATACAGTTAAGTGCAACATAGCAAGTAGGTTAAAATTTGGATTTAGATTTATTAGCCAATATATCGGTCATCGACTTTCAAACATAAAGAATTATTGGATATCATTCAAAATGTTCATATCGGTGCAACCCTTAATAAAATATTTGCATATTTGTCTGCCACAAATTAAACTTGTAACTGGTAACACCAATGTAAAACAAATATTTTTAACAGTTTGTACATGGATTTATTGGGACAATTAAATTTAGTTGTTTAAAATTGAGCCTATAAACCCAATTCTTTTTGTCACTTTAATGAAGAGGGTTAATATATAGTGATTTTACCCCTTTAACTAATTTCTAACTGGTTAAGCTGGTGTTACAATTCACCCTCATGTTACAAAAATCAGATATGAATATCGGCCCGTAGTTTAACGACATTTTGTTGCTGATTTGAAAAGCCTGCATACACTCTCGGAAAATAAAGTACATAATTGTATATTTACAATGGCTTGTCACTGAGGCTGTACCCTCAAGGGTATTATATTTGTACATATTTGTACCCTTGTGCCAAAACTTTTATTTCAAGGCTACTCAAATATAGTGATACTTTAAAATCAACCTTAAGGTATCATTAAAACCTTTAAATAACAACTTTTGCGGAAAAAAAATGCCTTAGCAAAGTCTGTCTCTTGATTGTATATACACAGAAAAACATTCCAGTGTTAAATATGGCTCCAAACTCAAGTGTTAAAATGGTAAAATATGAGTGTTATTAAATTATTATTCAAGAGTGTTAAAGTTAATGAGCTTTAATGAGCTCATTGAGTGATGATTGACCATTATTGAAGACACCTGATGTTAACATGCAAGCAGAATCACTGAAGGAGAAAATCAATTTTTTAAGACACCATTATGGTGATCAGTGTTTGGTTTAGTTGGGCTGTTGGCTCTTAAACTGTTAACATTAGATTTTGGGAACAAAATCTGTCCCCTTGAGGGTGCAGCCCCAGTGACAAGCCCTAAAGGTACTTTATTTTCTAAGAGTGTATGTAAAAATGTAAGTTGTTATAAAGTAGTGTTATATGTGTTGGTGACAGAGAATATATCCTTTTTTTTTGTCAATGCTTTGCAGTATTTTTGCTAGTGTCATGAGTTTGGATTCTTCAAAATCTAAAAATGATCCACATCGGTGAATATCAGCTCCCTGCAGTGCATGGGCCAGTTTTGAATATGTGTGCCACTGAGTGTGAGAGAGCAGTAAACTAAACTAAAAGGGAATGGCATGTCTTGTTTTTAATAACATTTAAAGGGACAGTTCAAGATTTAAAGGAGGGGGCGCGTCATTCAAATTCAGTGTGGTCCAATGTCATCTGGACTCATCTCTTCTTTTGTCTTCCACATGCAAGAATGTCATGCAAATAAATTATGAATTTGGGTGAACTGTTCCTTTTAAGACGTGTTCATTGATCACAGTGAGACAGATTCGTCTTGATGGGCAGGGCCGCTAAACATAGGTTGCCTGACCTATTACATGCTAATAAATCCAGTGGGCTGTGGGATACACACGTATTAATATGTGTTTGCAGCCACATGCATATTCCTTCTCATTACCCCACTCGTCACAGTTGGCCTTGCGGAGCTTTTTCAAGCATGTTTATGATCGTCTTAAAGGGTCTCTTTACCACAGAACATAAATCGATACTCTCAGCAGAGCAAGTCAAAGGTGTTGATTGACTGCACAGGGCTTGTACACTTCCATTATAATGTTATTATGGGCTAGAACAGCCAAAGTACTGCATTATCAACTGAATGTGATCTGTTGCACCTTGGTAAGATCTTGTTTTGAGTTGATTTAACTCATTTTTCATTAGTTGCTTCGGCGTGTAGAAATGTTGTAATGCAAAGTGCAGAAGGCAGTGGAACACTATGTATTGCACCGCAGCTTCTCACTTTTCTGCATGCAACAATGGATGTGGTTTCAATTACACGATCGTGTTACGTTGAGAGGTCTAGGGCAGACAATAGTGGGGGGGGAAATCCCATCTGCTTCCACAATTCAGAATATTAATCCCCTCTCCACACACACACACACACTGAATCTCTCATCTTCTAAATCCTCCGTTCGTTCGCGATGCCTCGTCAAGCAGGCACTCCAGCATTCAAGCGGATAAAGGCAAAACGAGATGCGATAGACCAAGCGAGATAGCTCTGAGATCCAACTTAAGGCAGCTTTTTATTGGGTACTTTGTGAAGACAAGTGCTTCTGAAATGCACTTCCCCTATAATTATATATTATTGTATTGGCATTTGAGATACTGTGTTGCAAGTAAAGATGAGGGACTGCTGAAAGCATGTGTGCACTCACTGGAGAAGACATGAACTGTGAGGTGCAGGTTGAGATTGGTCCTTGTGTGTGTATATGCAAAAGACAGCATAAGGCATCAGGCATGTTTGGAAATGGAGCACTACAGGCATTACATTAGCAATGCATGAAGGAGTGCAGCATGTCCTATGTGCAGCAATAGAATAACAATCCTTTATAGAGACTGCTTTGTATTCTCACAATAGAAGCATGTTTTGTTGCAGGTTTCTCCCATTAATATAGCTGCTTCTGGGATATTTTGAAGTCTTTCTGCATTGTCTTGTCAATTTGTGTTATTTCTTTCTTTTTTTATTTACCAGTCCTTGAATATCCCTAAGGAACCAGTGGGAAAATCACAATGGGCTGACACTTTGAACGAAAAGAGTAGTTCACTTTTGAAAAAACTTTTGCTGATAATTTACTCACCCCCATGTCATCCAAGATGTCCATGTCTTTCTTTCTTCAGTCGAAAAGAAATTAAAGAGTAACTAAACACTTAACCAACTTTTTTTAGTTAATGATCTGTAAGAATGGATCTTTATTAATACCAGTCATTGATTCGAGTAACTTTTTTGACATTTGTTTATAAAGTGTTCTAATTCTACAATATATGGTGTAAAAGCGTCTTAGTGCTGCCCTCTTCAGGTTGAACGGTGGCTACTGCAGTTGAATTTTCCTATTGGACGTTCCGCAGTTCGTGGTACGCAGGTTTCAGCTCACCACGCGAGCTACGCCCTTGGCAATAAAAAAAACAGCTTGTTTCGTCAAAACCACTGTAGCGAGTCAGGAGTTGGAATTGTGAGTATTGAAAACGATCAGGATATTGTGTTTTAGCATCTATTTCGTCTCCTCTATCTCCGCCGGGGTCTGCCCACTTTTTCAGCATTTTCAAATATTGCCAGTGGGTGGAGTCAGGCTCTGACCAGGGGTTTAGTTACCCTTTAAGGTTTTTGATGAAAACATTCCAGGATCTTTCTCCATATAATGGATTTTACTGGTAACCAAACGGCTCAAGGTCCAAAAGACAATTTCAGTTCAAACTGCAAACTGTTGAATTGTGTGAATACACGTTTTGTCATAGACTTAATCTGGGTCAGATTTAGAATAAAGTTAAAAAAAGTAATTCTGTCTTGTAGAATGAGTCCATCAACACCCCCAAAGCTTGCACAGTCGTGTACCTCTTTGTGCGTTCGCTATTTCATTCAGTAACATTAGGCGGTTTTGATTTAATGCCGTTAAATGTGTGCTGATCAGGTTAGCTTACTTGTGCATAAACAAGTCGTGTCTGCCCCTTCTGGTTAATGCAGATCTTCTTCTTCGCTTGTTTGTGGATCCAGAGATGCTGTACTATTTCAGAAGAGCATCGCCAGACGTTTTTTTTTTTCACGTTTAGAGTGCTAGTTAGCTGATTATTTCACTGTATTGTTATTGTTTGTCAGTTACTGTTCAGCCTGTTCTAACTGACCACAGTAAGTCGCAATAAGTGTGTGTTATGTGTTATAAAACGTGTTTATTTCACGGATATTGATGAGTCGAGTTTTGAATATGTTAACCTTTTTTATGTAATATTATTCAGTGCTCTGCCATCTGTATTTGCTCAGCAGCTTTCAGTTTAGTAGTTGTAGTGTGTCAGTGGCAGGGAAAAAGTGAATGGATATGACAATGCTAATGTGTTTGGTCTGGTGGACTATATCCGCTACACATGCTGCTATACGCTGCTGCTGTATGAATAGACATACTTAAATCGCTTAGCAGATCTAGGCAAGTGGAGCTGGGGGAGGTGGAGGGTCTCAGAGGAAGAGTGAAAACCCGAATCAGATTATTTAAAGGGACACTCCACCCATTTGTATTAAGATTTCCATTGTTAAAAATCCAGTTATACTATTGAATGGCCGTGCAACAGTACAATACAAAAAATACTCATTTTCCCCTGAGACGAGAGAAATACGCTATTTACCTTTTTCACTTCCTTCTACAAAGACTCAAAAATCGTCATTTTACGTCATTGTAGGAGGAAGTGTAAGAGGGAGGATTTCTGTAAAGACTACAAGCACTAGTTCCCACCTTTCAAACCCACCCATAGGGGGTTGGGCCTAATGCACTAACAGACCAATCACAGATCACTGCCAGTGCGTTTGATTTCACCGGCAGAAACCTTTTCAGTTCCGACATAAAAGTTAATAACCAGACCACACAAAGTCTCTCGCTCTCTCCCTCGTGCGCACTATACGGTTTAGAGCACAATCTGATCTGTCTCGCATGCACGCTCTTGCTCTAGATTCCGGGAGATTTTAACTAATTTGTGGGCGTCAGGGAGCCATTATCAATATGCGGGAGACTCCCGGAACGTCTGATAGCGAGGGAATTAAGGAAGATGCCGAAGACAAAACGCTTCAGGGTTTGGCTGCATTTAACGTGTAAAATTACGCGTCAGAGTAAGTGTGGCGATTGTCTGAAGCCCATATAGAATCACGCCAATCCATTGGTGATGCCGCGGGCATCGCCTTGACGCTCTTACGTCGTCATATTATATTAGTGCGCATTATCTGATTTCATTGTGTGAAATGATTTCCAGGCGGTAGCGTAGAGTGGAGCTCAACTCTAGTCTACATTGATGGGCGGAGTAGTGGGAGTGGCCTGCGGAGCTGAGCATCGCAATGCACTATGGGGATTGTTGTCTACAATCCACAAGCACTAAAAAGTCATTTTCTGCCTTTTCTCGGCCAAGAAGTACCCAAATTAAAAATTTATGATACTATTCTACTACATATATGACCCACTTTCAATATATATTCATGTCTCCACCGGTGGAATTACCCTTTGAATGTTGAGCAAGCAATCTCATTGGCTGCTGAATTAGCAGAGGCACAGTTTCATGACTGAAGTAAATGTATACCACGCACCATCTCTTTCTCTAGCCCCTTCCTTCCATTTGCGGAGCTAAATCCCATTCTACATATCAAACTTGTGTTTAAGCCCCTGTTGCCGTCAGACACCAATCAGAGTCAGCCATCGCTCCCAGCAAGGTATTCTTGAGATGCTTGTAATCTTCGGATTCCTTCAGAAAGATTAGTGCAAGAGAGAGCGGCAATCTCATCATCTGAGTGAGAGATTACCATCCAGATTTATGCAAAGTCTCTGTCTTGCTACCAGTTGTGTGTCCTCCCGCTGCTCTTGGGATCGCTGCCTTCAGCTCCCGTGGTTCTATTCTTAATGTGTTTTTTTTATGTCGTGCCCTTTCATCTCTTGAGGATTCAGAGAAAGAGAGGTTTATAATGAAATTAGGCTGGGATGACACCCATCACTGGCACCAGCACTTGTTCAATATGCAATTATGTCGATTTGTAACACATTTTTTCAGATTTATTCAACAGAAAATGTTATTTCACAAGCACATTTATTAATCAGTTCTCTGTAACATATCAAACGGTGTCTCTGACGTTTCTTTAACATTTTCCCTCTTGCGAATTTTGAGTTCATTTTTGGACTGCGCATACTTTCTTGGCACATCTGAGCATATTTCGAGACATTTGTTGAAATCTCTCTCGCAGGAATAATTTGCATATCGCAGAGAACTTACTTTGATTCAGCTATCCGAATCCTCATAATCATTCAGAAAATGGTATGGGCCAAAAAGAGTCTTTTCTTTGAGCAAAATGAAATATATTTATATATGATTGGACACAAATGTCATCAGGGCAGTCTGAACGATTGTCCTTCTATCATGTGTGGCAATAAAATAATGTTGAACCAGTGGCACTGCGTACCTTTAAACACTTTGAGACGGCTCATATATTGTAAAGTTTGAAACACACTGTGATGTGGCCACCAATCAACTTAAGAGCCAATGCAGAGAGATATGCAGAGAGTGCGGTACGCACATAGAGCTTGATGCCAGAGGTGTGTTGAATCTGGTCCAAGAGCCTTTGGGGTTTGGTGCTGGAGCTCTTAAATGCTATCTAGTTTCAGAGTCCTTGGGTATGCAAAGTCAGGAGCAGATATATGCATGAACACACTGCTCTCACACACACACACTCACACACACAACGCCTCTCTCACTCCCTTTGTTGAATTCTCCTTTTACTTCACTTCCAGTCTTGCATCCCCTGGGGTTTCCATCGCCTTCCAATAATAGACTGCACTCAGGTCTGGGATCAGCAATGAGGCACAGTGTACGGGCTGCAGTGAAATTGATATGTGTGTATTACCTAGGTCTCTCTCACACTTACACACACAGCTGGCTAGTTTTGCTTAAAGTTGTGGCCCCTTTTCCACTAAAAAAACACATGCCTCTTTGCCACACTACCAAAAAAGAAGAAAAAATAGTAATAATGAAACTAATAGCTTTATTAATCAGTATTTTGTCTAAATAAAATATCTAAACATCCTTAAAACAAGATAGATTTACACAGTAGTTTCACAAAACGTTATCTTAAATCTCATTGATTAAGTGTTTTCTGATTTATGATTTAAAGCTGCAGTCCCCAACTATTTTCGTTTAAAAATGATGAGTACAATAATCAATCCATACAATCCAGTGTCCAAAACTATCTGCTTGCCTAAGCTCGATTTTTTTTAAAGAACCACCTTGACCACCTTTTTACATTTTTCCAGTCTATAAAAGCATGACATAGAAAGTTATGTTTTAAAAAACCCATTTAAACATTTTAAATGATCACTGCCTTGTATCATATGGGCTATGCACATTATATCATTACCATATTGATTATTGGACAATATTAGAGATTTATTTGATAAAGTTAAAGGAATAGTACACTTTGAAATTAATTTTTGATATGTTTTAGCTTACCTCAAGGGCATCCAAAATGTAGGTGTCTTTGTTTCCGCAGTAGTTTCAATTTTTATATTTTTAAATCAAACCGTTCTTGTCTGTCAGTCATATAATGGAGGTTTATGGTCACCACCTCAAAGAGCATACACAGAGAAGTCCAAATTAAACATTACTTAATGACTCGTAAATGTTGGACACATTGATGGGCTAAGACACAAAACGAGCGGTTTGTGTGAGAAAATGAACAGTATTTATATCGTTTTTACCTCTTGTAATCACAGCCACGTCCAAGTGATCTAAAGGCACGGGCGCTTCGGTCTGCGCGAGCGCCGGAAAGCCCCGGAAGTGATCTCTTGTTCGATTGCAAAAACGATAAAAATACTGTTAGTTTTTTCACACAAACCGCTCGTTTCGTGTCTTAAGTGTGTACTTGCATTTACGAGTCGTTAAATCATGTTTAATTTGGACTTCTCTGCGCATGCTCTTTGAGGTGGACCCCATAGACCTCCATTATATGACTGATAGACAAGTACGGTTTGACCTAAAAATATCAAAATTGAAACTACTGTGGAAACAAAGACACCTACATCTTGGATGCCCTTGAGGTAAGCTAAAACATATCAAAAATTAATTTCAGAGTGAACTATCCCTTTAATCTTTTAAAACAGTAGTAAATTATTAATACTGTAAAATGTATTCTTTAGCAAATTTCAAAAGGAATGTATATTTCCATACTGTACATTTATATTGTTGTTATACGGTCACTTACAGCTATTGACTTAATTTTTAATCATTTTTAATTTTAATTTATTTATGCAAAAAAAGTATAGAATTTTCATTCATAAGTCAACAGCCATTTATTTGCCGATATAATTATTGGCTTATGGTCTAGGCCAAAAGTATTAAAATTTTAGTGACTCCCTATGATATATCATCATTTAAAGCATTCACTCTCTCATTGCTCGTTGTGTGCATATGAACATTATTTTTTGCTGTCTATAACAGAAGTTTCTCGTGTCAGTGCCAGACGGAGCAGGAATCTCTGAGTGAGGGTTTGGCTCAGGCTTGTTTTTCTAATAGTGTAACAGATCAAATTAGGCAGCAGAGAGAGTGTCAGCATC
This sequence comes from Pimephales promelas, assembly GCF_016745375.1. Next base: position 2,973,602 of record NW_024121355.1, on the reverse strand, counting down.
TTTATGCAGTTTTTATAGTTGAGTGTCAGTCGGGAATCCAGTGCCAACCAGTTGGCATCAGCCATGAGAAATCACTTCCTTTGCAGGCCTCTTTATCAGAGAGACAGAAAGATACGGTTTTATACGTGTGTAGGTGGATAGGAGCGAGGGAGGGAGACAAGAGAAACTGACTGTGTGAGAATATATGTTTTGTAGCTTGCCGCAGTTGTATGTTGTACATGTTCCTGTCCAAAGAACATCCTTCATCAGTTGCTTATATCATAAAAAATCTACATTTCTGAAATTTCGAAATGCTGGGCTATTTCAACCCATGTTTGGGTCAAATATGAACAAACCCAACTGTTGGGTTTAAAAATGTTAAAAATGTTTTCCTTGAATTTTTTCTTCATAAATTAAAATAGCTTTAATGTACCTCTACGCCCTTGCTTCATTTAGCATACATGGTTCTATGAATATGCAAATGAGCCCCGCCCCCACACACTCACACCAGCTCAGATCCACTGATGATCACAAATTGAAGTGATTGGTTATACACAAGGTAGTTTGTGACGTCTGAAACACCAGTGGTTTTTGAGTGGTCTTTTTTTCACTGCAGTTTTAAAGAGAAAATACTTAACAATGGTGTTGACTTATGAATTTGTCTCAAATAGGGATGCACCGACATGAACATTTTGGCCAATACCGATAACCGATAATTCTTTATATTTGAAAGCCGATAATCACTGCATTTTCACTGCGTGTTTTATCCTGTAAGTAAATCTGTGGTGTTGTTTTACACAACCATAGAGGAATTTTACCAAAGTATATTACAAACTGTACATGAAGACCCTGAAGAATCATACCAACTTGTACAAAAATGGGCATAGGATTGGGTTTGTCCATATTTGACCCAATCATGGGTTGAAACAACCCATCATTTTTTAGAGTGTATGTGTAATCAGAAAAACGAGCATGATGTAATAAAGGGGTCAAAGGTTGGTCTTGTCCATATTTGACCCAAACATGGGTTGAAACAACCCATAATTTTTTTGAGTGTGTGTGTGATCAGAAAAATGAGCATGATATAATAAAGGGGTCAACGGTTGGGTTTGTCCATATTTGACCCAAACATGGGTGGAAACAACCCATCATTTTTTAGAGTGTGTGTGTAATCAGAAAAACGAGCATGATATAATAAATGGGTCAACAGTTGGGTTTGTCCATATTTGACCCAAACATGGGTTGAAACAACCCATTATTTTTTTAGAGTGTGTGTGTGAAGTGTTAGCAGATATTAATCAGTTTTAGGCTACTAATACTCTAAATAGAGTTAGTTGACATGTAGTTGCAACATTACTTATAGTTAGTAAAAGTGGAACATCGAAATCAAGTGTTACCAAAATGTTTCCATGATAACTTAAAAGTTAATGTAGTTGTCCAAATGAACTAGACAGATGAATGATTGATACTTTTAATCGCTGTCCCTTCCTTTTTTATATATTTGTACCTGAATAATTTCAAATTTAAGTGCTCTTGTGTTGGCCCTTGTGTTTTGATTGTGACAGCTCCCTAGTGAGCGATTGCTGAAGTCCTGCAGCGATAACTGCTTCATAACACGAGTAAATAAATAAGAAATACATTATTAAACCAAACAAGGTCATGAAAGCATGAAGTGTCAAACGTCATTGTGGAAATTTAGATTCGAGCACAGACTGTTTACTTTGGGGCCCTGGTGGCATTGAACATGAGCATTTCATCCGTCACAGTGTGACAGGCACTTCAGTACAGCTCTCAGAGTCTCATGACGATACCTGAGCCGGAATAATTCATCCAGACAGTTATTTACTTCTAAACATCAGTGCAAACTTCAACCACAATCTGCACAATGTAAAGGACGGATCAAAGGCTAGCATTTTCCTTAAAGTCATCATGAAATCAAAATGGATAATTCTTGTTTTTAATGGAAAATTGCGGTATTTATTATAAATGATTTATCCATGCTCACCTTTTTATTATTATTATTATTATTATTTTTATTCATGTGCCCTCCTCGTAATCTTTAAATGGAAATTAACTTCCCCTCCCTCTTACAACGAAATCTCATCTCATATAATTTTGTCTCTGAGAACGTGTTTACTGGCATGAGGGCGGGGCAACCTGTCACTCACATGAGATCCACCAATAGCAAACAACAACCATCCTTATCAATATAGTGCTGGTTCTTTTTGGTTATATCAATATAGCGCTGTTTTTTTTTTTCATTAATTATTTTAAAATAGTCTTTTTTAAAGCATAGCCTGGAGCATAGCCTGTATTTGCACTAAAGCCGCCTTTAGTGCCTGTCTTTATAGCAAAAACATGCCTGTCACGGAACAGCTACAGTGGCGTAGATCGTAAAGTGTGTAGTTTGTGAAAGAGCTTTTGATGCGCTCGGACCTGAGTTCGAATCCGCCTTTTGCCGAACATATGAGATGTAAAATGTCTCTAGCGTTATATTTTGCCAGTGAACTAAAAAACGAAACCATGATATGGCTTTTTGCCTTCATAAACAGCACAAAGGTTATTTAAGAATAGGCATTCTGTTTGTGCTGGGTGTTTTAGAGAAACGTGTGCACTTTGCTGACGCGATCAGCATGGTTATCTGAATAATTTATTTAGGTTTCCTAAATAAAAGCTCAATGATTTATTTCTTGCAAGTGTATATAAGGACACAATTATTTTGTCGGGGGAGCAGTCAGTAAAACATAAGATTATCTTTTAAAATCGATTGAACACGGAGCAGTTTTTCCTGTGAATGAGACCCGTAGTGGATGTAATCGGAGTGATAACAGAACGCTTCGAGTGCAGACAGGAACGTGCTTTGACTCCAGTCCTGGTTTTGCGTCCGCGCCGTTAGGAGCTCAACATCTGTCTCGCAGGCAAGATCGCTCTAGATTAGAGGATATTTTAACTAATTTGTGGTAAAACTAGTCGATCACGAGTTGCTCAACTGCTGGATTTATAGATAAACTTATCTTTCAGGTATTTTGCCGACTGGCTTGACACTTTAGCGTGAGAAATCGGGGGTGTAGCGTGAGAGCGTGAGAATTGGCTCAATTGCGTGAGAGTTGGCAGCCCTGTAATAACAAATGCACATAAGCAGCGGTAGAAAGTGGGAGGAAGGTGCCTTGAATTTGCGCTTTAAATGAAGTGAGTTTCTTTATGGCAGGGATAGTTCAATGAGAATTTGAAAACATGTGACAACAAAAGCGAAAATCAGCAAAGAAATGACTAGAGATGCCAAGTTCCCCTGTAAAGAGTATAAACCCTGAACAAAGCCACGAGGTGAATCACAACACTACAAACTTTGATTTGAAGCAAAAATGTATTAGAAAATCGGACAAAAAGACAAAAGTACAAGACTGTGTAGTAAACGGTTTTAGTGAAGGAAAGAACTACAATCTCATATGAAGTATTGCGAACAGCATAATCGAATTAAAAATGATGCACAAATATAAAACTATGAATTTATAAATATTGATTATATGTTTAAAAACAATACATTTTAAATTTATTGCAAAATATGCATATTTATACAAACATTTCAGTATTTTGGAGCGTGCTGCTTTTTTTGACTCTCTGGTGTAAGTTTCTTTACAGCATCATGGGTAGTGTAGTTTTTCACCTGGAATTCCTGTTAAACTTGATTATTATCTAAAAATAATGCCGGCTGACGGCTTTAACAGAAGCGAATGCCTTGGATGGATTAACAACCTCGTAGCTCACAGTTGGTCTGTCTAGTTATCGTTATCGTTCAAAATCAATTTATGGAGAAAATGAATGAAGTTTTAACTTCCGCAACCCAACTGTTGCATTCTGTTCCCCATGGACAAAATTTACATTCACATTTTTTCTAGTTCCAGAAGCCGTTTCCCTTGAATATATTTCACAATATGGAAGATCGCAACTTCCGTTTCATGCCGACTTTCAAATCAGACATTTATTGTTTTAGGTTATTTTTAATCAATTTGCTTGGGCTTTGCCGCATTCTTGAATTTCTTTATTTTTTTGTTTACTCCTTTTGTAGTAAACCTTTTAGGTCAAAATGCTGACACAAGCATATATTTTCCACCACATGACTTTGAGCTATAGCGAAGAGTAGACTGTGTGCTTTTCCATGTGATCACAGTGGGGCGTCTTGTCTGCAGCTCATACGTAATGAAAACTGATCAAAGCAAACCTCTTATCAAAGCACAAATGAGCTAAATGAGTGAACAAGTGTTGCCCTTATCTGCCCTTTATCTTCTTATGTTAGCTTGTGTTAGAGCACATTTTTTCTTGTGCAGTGTCTTATGTTCCCTCATTAGCTGCTCATTATCAAAATACGTTTGACACATATAGGAGGAATGACAGCAATCTTTGCTTTTTTAACCTGTTTCTGTGGCGAACAAAGTGGTATCATATGAATAGTGGCCACTTTATGAGACTTAGTTGCTTGTTAACAAACAACAAATAACAAAACTAAAGTATACAGATACACCGTAAACAAGAAAGATAGCAGACCATATCACAGTCTAATTGAGTCACTATTTGCTCTGTAAAATTTTTATTTTTTCCTTTTAGGGATACAGTTGAAATTTCAGGCCCAAAGTACTGGAGCTGTAATTGTCATCGACATTGGAGCACTATATTTTTGCCAGTGCTGTTACGATTAAAATGCTTTGGGTTTGAATGGGGTTGAGGATCAGTGCATAACAGGGTTGAACAGAAAGTGCAGGGTCAAAGACCAAGATCCATTTCTGTCAGTCCATTCAGAACATATTATTTGCACTTCAGAAATATTAGAAATGAGATTTAATTATATTTTCATTTCAATATAAGCCAAATGCGTTTAAAAGACATCTCTTATTCTCACCAAGACTGCATTTCTTTGGTCAAAAACACAAAAACAGTAATGTTGTGAAGTATAATTATTTCAATTTAAAATAACCGTTTTATATCTGAATATATTTTAAATTAATCTATTCCTGTGATGGTAAAGCTGAATTTTCACCATCATTACTCCAGTGTTCAGTGTCACATGATCCTTCAGAAATCATTCTAAAATGATGATTTGATGCTCAAAAAACATTTCTGATTATTATCAATGCAGTTTTGCTGCTTAAAGGCACAATATTTATGATTTTTTTTCGCCACAAGAGGGTAATTGGGTAATAACTACGTAATTGGGAATGCAAATTTGATGTTTGTTTTTCATTCAGAATATAATTTAATAATGAAATGAACGTTTTATTCTATAATGTATTTTGCTTTACACACTAAACTGATTGTCAGCTGTCAAGCGCAGATTATATCAGTAATCAGTCATGGGGACTCAAATATCCCCGTTTCCTGAGAATTCCTCAATCAGCTTTTCAGGAGTCTCAGATCAGTGTGAATGTGGAATTATTCACCTAAAGCAGGCCGCGAAGCCTGTGATCTCGCAGCAAATTACAAATCTGTTGTTGCCTTGGAGGTTGAAGATTTCTGTACTTTTGCCTTCCTACATTGTGTCGTTGGGACCGCAGCCTTGATTTCTTTTAGTCCTGATCTCCGGCAGTTGTATTGACTTTTGTCCTCTTTTAGATTAGTTTTAAACTTCTACTCAAAAAGCATCTACCGGTAGTAGGAAAGTCAGAGGAAAAGTGTCAGAGCTGTAATGCTGACATAGTGTCTGCCTGTGTCACTTCTCTCTGGAATTTGCTAGTCGTGAGGTAATTGCCACTTTTTATCTCACATTAAAAAACATATCAGACTTTTTCCCCTCACATTTATAAGTTTATATCTCACAATTCTGACTTTTTTCCTCACATTTGCAAGTTGAATGTCACAATTCTGACTTTATAACTTGCAATTGTGAATTTATATCTTTCAGAAGAAGAGGATGATAAAAAATGAATTGTTTTGTCTCAAGATGCACACCACAAAAGGCACATTTATAAAATCTACTTAGGTCCTAATTGAACTAAGGTCTAATCCTGGCTTAAACTAAGCCCTGTCTGTGAAACCAGGCCTAAAACTAGAAACCAGGCCTAAAAATAATATATATATATATATATATATATATATATATATATATATATATATATATATATATATATATATATATTCAGTGGTGAAAACAAGCTTCTATAGCTTTTAGTCTAGTTATCTTGAAATTGTTTTTAGCAGTTTTTTTGGTACTCTTGACTCTCAGAAAAAAAGGCACAAAAGCTGTCACTGGGGCTGTACCTTTTCAAAAGATAAACTTTTGTCCATTTTAGGTCCTAATATGTACATTTTAGGTGCTATTATGTCCATTTCAAGAGCTGATTTGTCCATTTTAGGTCCTAATATGTACATTTTAGGTGCTAATATGTCCATTTTATGAGCTAATATTTCATGAGGTAATGTGTACATTTTAGGTACCAATATGTACATTTTAGGTGCTAATATGTACATTTCAGGTGCTAATATGGTGCTAATGTACCACTAAGGTACCAATATGCAGCCTGTACAGTCCCAGTGACAGCTTTTGTACCTTTTTTTTCTGAGAGTGTACACATAATATTGAATGGATGAGACTACAGTTAATTATTTATTAGATATAAACATAGAATTTGTTTTGAGTGGCTTGTTAAGAACATTGCAGTCTGTTAAGGCGGACCCACACTAAAAAAATGTTTAGATCATGTCAGATTTTCTAAATATGTGAGACCACAAACAATACAATAAAAATTGATAGTGTGTGGAGAGCCACACTAATGTGACAATGAAAGTACACCACACACTAACAGATTCCATTCACAAACAACCAGATTCCTGACTCTGAACACAGGAAATCTGGCAAAATCAAAATCAACTCAAATGTGATTTCAGAGTAAACAAACACGGCAGATGACGGGCAAGATGACATGTCGATAATAGTGTTTGGACGAATGTCGTGAAGACTTCCATCTTCCATCGGCTCTCTTTCTGATTTGGTATCGTTTGGTGATTATCTTAGTTGCTAAAGGTTAGATAAACAATACTTAAAGATACATTTTTCCCAATTAATTTTTTAACTAATATGCTGTTATATTCAAGAAGAATGTTCTTCCATCACTTTTCCTTACATTGGTGGTTATTAGTAATGTCTGTCAAGCTTTACAAAGGACCATAAACATTTGAAAAGACACAAGATTGAGTAAATAATGGCAGATTTTTCATTTCAGAACTAAAAATGTTAAAACTGACATTGAATACTGTAAATTGATGGTAAAATGTTAGGTTTACAGTGTGCCTGTAAAGTGTATAATGCTGTGTGCTATCAAGTCAGCAGGGCTCTAATTGGCTACTAAGCAACTCTTGTTGGCGAATAGGTGACAGGCTGCCATCGGTTTGATTGCAATAATTAACAATCACTGTCTTGTCCTCCATGCAGTTTTGTGGAAAATGAATATGGTTAGACGACGTGTAGTGGAAATTCATCCTGAGTTTGTTGGGTTTTCATAATGAAAATCACAATGCAAAATCACTTTTGATATATGATGGCTCTTTCAAGGAATGCTGCAGACTGCAACTGCAATCACACCAGAACCAATTGGATGATGAGATAGAGAATGGATCTCTAGATGGAGGCGGGAATCAACACCAGTTGCTTGATGAATACAGTTTGATGATACACATAGGCCTGGTTTCACAGACAAGACGGTGTCAGATTATGCCAGGATTAGGCCTTAGTTCAATTAGAGACATTTAAATAGCTTTTAAAAACGTGCCTTAGAAAAACAATATTACTGATGTGCATTTTGAGACAAAACAATGGCAGTGACATATTTTAAGATATGTCGGTGCAAGTTACTTTCAGTTGAAACAGCTCAAATTTGCATTTTAGTCTGGGACTAATCTGTGAAACCGGAGATTGATTTGTACTAATACATAGTAACAGAATCATACACAATTGTAATGATTAGCTGGCAGTGTTGTGCACTATTCTGAACAGGGAATGCCTTTTGAATTCCTGAATTTGAATTGAGCAGAGAACGAA